>OZ007520.1:10260434-10353652 GCA_963931895.1 Eupithecia pulchellata | reverse complement strand
CTTACTTTACCCGCACCCATAACAGATTAAGCGCAGTCCGCAATCGTGTCAAATTCTACAAGTACATAGCGGACCCGACTGGATTACTTAACATAATAAATTAACAGCCAGGGCTGTCAAGTACCGCTAAAATCGCATGAAATCAAATGAAAAAACGGGGCATATTTTTTAAGGGTTTACAGCATGGCGTAAAAATTAAAATGCTTATGTCGAAATAAGTGCATCTCTGAGCAATATTTTTAAAAAAATATTGATAATTTTTATTCTGAAATTTGCGAAAACCCCATTTTACATTATATTCTACGTGATGTGGATTAACGATTAGGTACCAACTAACCACAAAAATTTAGAAAAAAGAAATCTCGACTTGGTCACATATTTTCACTTCTTTTCGCTAAATATGGCTTGGCAGCTTTGAAGCATTTATTAGTCCTATCGTTTTGACTCGTACTCTCGACAGGCTGAACTCGTCGAAATACAAATCGCATTTTGCACCCTAGGTTTTAATGTCAAACCCTAGATTGTTGGGCGGGGTAACAGTGCAAACTGAACTGCATTGTATTGTAAGGTGGCAGAGTAGCTTTTTAATTGAAGGATTCAGCAAAGTGCGCCTACATTAAGCAAGTATATTATAGGTGAAATACCTAACCTACCCAATGAAAGATTTAAAAACCTAAAATAAAATACTTTTTAATCATAGTATGTAGGTAGGTATAGCTACCTGTATAAATGACCCTGGCTTGAAACTTGAGCCCTATGATTCTAGTCTCAATTTACTGTCCCATCTCAAGACCAGTCCAGAGCAAAGTGTGTGTGACTTGTGCGCATTTAGACCATAAAAAATTATAGTTACCAGCGAGATTATTTTTAGCTTAATTTTTCAGATAAAATTACAATGATCTAACTAAATAAAAACTAGTATTTACAATTGAAACAATTGAGCTAACTGCAGACTATTGCGAATAAACTACAGGTAGCTCCAGGCCCGGATTAAGGGATCCAGGATATAACGCGAGCTATAACAGGGGGGCCCTCAAATACCAAGTGCCTAGGGGCACTTGGTATTTGAGGGCCCCCCTACCCGACAAAATTTTTTTATGCACCAAGCGCCCCCACCTCCCCCGAGCCGATCAAGTACCTACTATTAGCATATTCTGTGAATAATCAGAATAATCATAATATTACAGACAGGGCCGTAGCCAGAAATACTATTCGGGGGGGGGGGGGGGGGTCGAGCCTTAGAGATTGGTATGCCAGCAACAACGAAAAAAATGTGAGAAACACAAAAAAATAATAACTTCGAGCGTAACATTTTCGGGTAGCAAAAAAGTTAGTAGTAGTAATTAAGGGGTAGGCTATAACAAGTCATACTAACTATTTATAAGTATGAAAACATAAATAAGAGCCAGTGGAACGAGCTTTGACATATTGTAGTTTTTGCGGTCATTGGAAATGGTTGAGAAATGAATACAATATAAATGTCGTCAAGTAGAGTGAGACCATAAAGCAACACGGGGTCCGCCGGCCGGGGGCCCGCGTTGCTCTGTGAGTGAGACACATTTTTTTTAAATTTGTTAGGCATGATATGAATAGACAAGAAAGGAAAGCTCTTAGGAAAGCTCTTAGCTTTCCTTTCTAGTTTTGACAATTTGGTTTTTAGAGGATTAACAAAATAAATCCTACTACAGAAAGAATGGCGAGCGAAGCGAACCGCCAAATTTTTGACTTATTTTCGGCAGGCTGATAAAAATGACCAAAAGACTACAGAATTAACGCAAATTTTTTTTTAGCGACTATTCGGATGTTCTGTTAACTAGAATCAAGAGTGACAAAAGATTATGATTAGCGAACCCTGAAACTTTTAGAGCCTTTGCGGTGGTAATTTTGGAGTTTTGTGAAGTAAGCAAGGTAAAAAGACAAAACATGTTTTTTTTTATTACTTTTTCGGATGGTCTCGTGGTAGTATAGGTAATAAAAATTAAAACAGTGAGCGGAATGAGCGCCGATATTTTGTTGTGTTTGCGGCCGCTGAAAATGGTTGAGAAATTGTGACATTTTCGCAAGGTTGTTAAAAAGTTTAAAATAACTGAGAATTAACGGCGAGCGGAGCGAGCCGCGAAATTTTTTGTGACATTTTCGGTCGTTACCAAATAGTTTAGAAAAGTATGTTATAAATAAAGACATAACAGTAAACGGAGGGAGAAATTCAATTACGGAAAAACAAGAAACTAGGTCTATTGATTTACAAAATTAAAAGTAATGTCGTGATCTGCCTGCCTAGCTGGAATCGGCCGTAAATGAATGCGATGCGTGCACCCAGCGCATTTACATAAAATGTTGAGACGAATTTTGACGAAAAAAAGTTTGAGTTTTCAAGAGAGAATAATTTAAAGAAATATTTAAGTGCGACGTGCTTACATACAATACAATGTATGTAGATACACAATAGGAATCGCATGGCACGGAGCGCCAAACTGAACACATAGTACCTACGTCGTTTCTTGCCTACCTTTTATTATTTGGAAAAATAAATGTTAATTTTTCGGGCAAGCCTGACTTTAGGGGTATGAATGTTCCGCCATGGGCCCCTGGGCTTGCCGGGCCCCTAGGCCCGGGCCTTGTGGGCCTAGGGGCTAATCCGGGCCTGGGTAGCTCAACTGATCCATATCAATTTTTCAGTAAAATATAGATATTATAAGTATAGATAACTACCTTTCAGTTTGTCCAATCTTGGAGGCTTTCAGAATGCAACTCACTTTACACAGCTCTACTCCGCTAAATTCAAAATGTATCTACCTACGCCTTTCTAAAATATGCTTGGCCTAGCCTCTCCCTTGTCACATCGTCGTCTCCCATGAATCTGATGTTAATCTACTCCCAGGTAGGTACCTTTTAGGGAGCCCTACTCTAATGCGTGCCATAGCGGCCTATCTTCAGGCTGCCGGAACCAGCATCGTTCCTTCGCAGTTCGTCATCCTATTTATTTTGTGACCATAGAGCATTTAGAAAAATTTTAAAGCTTAGTTTGCGACCAAGTTTGCGACTAATGAGTCCCCGTACCAAGATGGAAAATGCATGTATTATGTATATAATGGTGTTCCTTTGACTCGTTTAGGTACGATACTTTTTAAATCATTGAAATCAGTCCATTGGTTGCGAAGATATTAAACATTTTGTAAAAGCCAACCGCGGGGCGGCCGTATAGACCGTGGTGACGTCACGAACCCCATTTCGCCCGCGCGGGGCGCGTTCTCCGCGATTCATTAAATTATAGGAGTTCACTCGATCTGCGCGGGTCGTTTTGTGGTTTCGTGAAAATATGCAGAATTATAAGTACTGTGTTGTGTAGTACCGAAATGTACTAATACTTCAATTAGTAGGTACCTACTCCTGAAAAAATGTTTCCAATGTGCCAAAGTACCCGAAAAGTCGCAAAAAATGTACTGTCATGAAGAAACAATTAAGTTTGTACATACTTATCTACATAACTGAAGCATTGAATTGAAAATAACGGCGTAGGTAGTTACAACAACAAACACAACTGCCCTGGCTGACTAACCTAAAACTTTTAAGTATTTAATAATATATATGTTCTTATTATCCTGCTGTTCTGATCAGGTTAATAATGAGATTAATTTACCTCTGAACTTTCCAACCACGAATTTCAGTTTAAATAAATATAAATACAGAATTCTGGACAATCCACACAGCATCATCTAGCCCCAAGCTAAGCAGAACTTGTGTTTTGGGTTACTGATATACATAATACAATATTATTAAATAGATAGATATTTTTTATTATACATAGAAAACAACCAGAACCCCTGAACAAATATCTGCAGATCGTACAAATATTTGTCCCGAGGCGGGAATCGTATCAACCTAAGGTAGATCGAAAAAACGATACCGAAGTAGTAGGTATTTCTACCACTCATTTGTTATATTATAATAATAACCTTCTACTCATCTTCTACTATTAAACAAATCAAACCACTTAGTGATCGATTGGGTTTAAACTGGTGACGTTACGCTCCTAGTTGGAGGAGTATCGCGAACAAAATAAGACTGCGCAGTGGTTCGGCGGCAAGCGCTTGGGGTTTGTGTAGTGTACGTTAAACATCGATAGTTTAGATTTTCGATAGATATCGATAGTTCGACAAAAAACTATCGATAGTTATCGATAGTTTTGTATAAATGTATGGGTACCTATGTTATAATTTAATAAAACGAATACCTAGTTTTAATGAACATTGACAAACATTTAATCAAAATATTGTATATTTTGTTTCAAGAACAACAACATGTTAACATTTTTCTCCTTATGGGCGCATACAACCTCAACTCTGTGCGAAAAGGCTAGACATATGATTTTGCGTTCATAAGAGCGGGACAGGGCATTGCAACGCAAGTCCAAAAATCATGTTTTAGCTTATTACCTATTAATTAGGACATTATTTGAAAAAAAAACCGAAACATATAACATTTTTATTATACTTAATTCTATTACCATGCTTATTGTCAAGATCTGAACTTCTGTATTTATTGAGAAATTTAGGTTTTAGTAAAAATTTAGAGGTAACTTTGCGATTTTTTTCTATCGAGAAAATTTTATGGAATCGTGTTTTCGAAACATATGATCGATAGATTAAGTCCTGAACTTTGCCATAGGTATATAAATTTCAAAGTTAAATATTCAGTAGTTTAGACATCCGGCGGAGTTGAAAATTAGCAGTTTGAGGTAGTAGTATAACACTCTTAAGCCTATTTTGGCGTTCAGTTATTATACTTATTATCTGACCGGCTTTAGAAAAAACTCGATCTGAAGGCACAGATGCTGCTGAAATGCAAAGATATGCTTCTGCGATTTCTTTTAATCTATTGTTAGTCTGCTTCCAGTAAACAAATAGACACACGTTTTTATCAAAAAAACTAAAAGTTCTATGTCCACGGTATTAGTATTAGTACCTAGGCATAAATTTCGCTAATTCCCCGCGATGCAAGTCTGTAGAGAAGGGAAATAGTAGTAAACCAACAATCGATAGTGTCATGATAGTTATCGATACTATCGATAGTCTATGGCTATCGATACTATCGATAGTCTATCGATGTTTAACGTACACTAGGTTTGTGACGTCATCGCTTGCGTTCGCGCGGTCAGTGAGCCTCGCTAGGTATTTTGCCCATAACTTTGTCAGTTTTGGTCGTAGAACAAAAAAAATTACACTTTATGTCTTAGTTTTTCAAGGTCTATAAAACTGCATTCATAACAAAAAACTGTACGGGGAATAAAATTTTTATTCCTTCGTCTGAGATTAGTACGTTATGTCCTTCCATGGTACCCATAGATTATGTTACTCTATGATGGACCGCTCCGCCGCTATTTATTTACCATTACTCTGCCAGTGTCAGTGTCAAAAGTGTCAACATCATAAAATCTGATCAAAGGTTTGGTTGCCATTTGTTTGATTGATTGGAAGAATATTTTGATTCCTACAGTTATTTTTATCAAAAATTGCTGTAGGTATTCTCTTTGTTATAATTTTTACTTTCAGGCTCTATCCTTGATTAAATTCTGTATGTTAAAGCACGGTCGGTGAATTTAAGCGTTGGCCGTTGCTGTTTCAGTCTTAGGAAGAGGTAGGTAACTTTTGTATAATCGTTGCTTGAAAAGAGCCTAGGCATCTAGAGGGTACAAAACAGTACCTATATCCCGTTTATGGGTAAAAAAATCTTCATCAATACCTTGTTCATAAATCCACTAAGACGCTGGTAAAACTCCCATCATCCTATCAAAATTGGAAGAACATTACTAGCACTTAACATTCCATATTTACTGACTCATTACCCTGCCCTGATCTCCAGAGTGTGAATGCATGGACGAATGGAAGGCTTTTGACGTGCAGTGAGTAAGACTTAATTTGAAATAAATATACAAGCATTGATTATAGAGAAACTATGCACTGAATAAAATGATCCATAATACTTGAATATTGCAACTAAAAGGGACAAAATTTATTGGATATATAAACCTTTATCAATTTCCTAAAAATCTAAGCTATCACCAAAAGACAAGAGTGCCCAGAATACTAGCAGCATTGTCATGTTAATTCGTTGATAGAAAAAGAAGCATAAAGAGACTTTGAAATTTACACCAAATTTCAATTTATGTAAGTTTCAACAAGAATGCCTTTTACTGTTCATTTAATTCAGTTCAGAGTTACAGTGATTCAAGCAAGAATGATGAAAATTCAAAATTGTTGCATGACCAAGACTACCCTTTAATTTTTTTGTGTATAAAATCAATACTTTCATGAATTTTTATTACATGTTGTTACAGAGGAAAAAGAAATAAACACTGTGAAAATAGCATCAGCCCACTGACAGGCAGACAGCGAAGGTTTGTTAAACAACTCTTTATGGCACACATTTTTGGTACAAGAATGCAAAAAAATTATATTCGGAAATTTAAACCTACCTTAAGCTTTATGTGCCATTTTAACCTTAATTTACGTGACTGAAGTCTAACATACAAAGCCGGTAGTTACTCTTCTCTGGGGTGATATTGTGTTTACTTCTGTTATGTGACTACAACATTAAGTTATTAATTTATTGAAAATTTAATAGTTGATTTAGTAAGATTACTATACTAATATAATTTGAATCAATTTATTTTATGGCACATGCTGTAGAACTTTCTAGACAAAAACTAAAGAACTTAGAGATATGTAAAGTTATGCCTTCTGTCCTCCAGCTCTTAAGAGATACTTGTTTTTTTTGTTTTTCATCTCTATATATTTAGGGAACTGTGTATTTTTATCCATTTTATTTACCAACTGCCAACACAAGAAGGTTATAAGGTTGCCACCCTGTAAACTTTATTTTCCCAAGCACTGAAACTACCATAGACTTTGTGACATAACAAACAGGGGTCTAACAAGATTGCAGGATCTATCCGGCTATCACGTTCGATTCAACTTACAACCAAGGCATGAAATTCTCAATGTTAGTAAAAATGCCCATGTGGTTCGACATATTCTTAGTAAACATATAGCCTTTTTTGTTTCCACATAAAGGCTTTTCTGTATGTACTTTTCAAAGCTGTTTCTTAGATCTATCAAAATAAAAGTTTGGTTTATTATATTCTTTATTTTTCAAAAAAATACACAATAATTCACTTATATTAGAAGTACAAACTTAAGTAAGTAACTTAAAGTAAGTATTACATTAATACTTAATAGTTTGCTTAAATACTTAAACATTAAAAAAAATATTTACTAAACACAACTATATACTTAAGTATTTTTTTCACTATTCGTTAACATTTGAAGGCACAAAGAAAACCCACTATTCATTTTCGAGAAATAATAATAATTATATTAATGTAGGTACATGATAAGTGCATGTGTAATAGAGGTTGCTATTCTCAGGAATTTAATGATGAATATGATAAAAACAAAATTTAACAAAAACCTCCGACTACCTAGACATAAAATAAAATAACAGTTGGTATAGCATACACCAACTGTAATTTTCTTTTTTAGTTAACAAATTGTATGTAGTCAGGTTTTAGTTTTAAGGTGGAACGGTCTCCTTGTTTAGGTATAGCTTCGCTAATAGATGGCGCTGACTTTCAATTTGTTGGTTTTTTATTGTTTTCTTATTAAATTGTGCATATTATTTAAAAGTGATACATTTGCCGCAAATGGTACGTTGTTTTTCATATATCAATAAATGTTTCAAGCGTTGAAAACATTTATAGAACTTGTATTTGGGAAGAGCAAAATCGCCGGACCAAATCACTCACACAAGCAAAGATTATAATGTGAACTGTTAGGCACGATACGCCACCTGCATGTACCTGGGTGCGAATAACTCTATTTTATCTAAGTACATTTTCCTATTTGTTTCTTGTTAGTGAACATATTTTTTGTGCGTAAGCCTGCAAATGCAAAATCTGCCTGTTGTGACGTTGTGATTTATCAAAATTATTCTGATCGCATATTTTATACCAGAATCTGAAGTACCAAGTATTGGTATAAATAAATTCATGTTTGTTTTTTATTCATGGTATAAATAAATTCGTGTTTTCAAGCCTTCCTTTGATTCGATTGTAATAAATCGTTGTCGGAGTTTCTACGTACTCAAACGAAGTATCTTGTTTGACCTCGGTCCCTATCACACAAAAACAAAGAGAAGTACCTATGCTAGTATTTATTATCAAATAAGAAATTAGGTGTCATTGATTTTCTGTAAACTTTTATTTCAATGCAATTTTGTTTATTGCGGACTTTTGAGCACAATTAGGTAAGTACTGGTAAAATACAGGTCCTGGATCTGATAAATAATGATTCATCACAAAACTTTATTCATTACTTCTTCAAGATCAGAGGTATTGTCGCGCGGCGGGAATTGAACCAGCAACTTACTGTGTTGCAGAGTGATGTCAATAAATAAGTATCGTGAATAGTATCCCTAGTTTTCGAAAAAACGTTTGAGAGGTAGGTAATTTTAAATATTGGATGCCAATTTAGGTAGGTATATTAAATTTTTACATTAGACACAGTATGCGTGAATTATTATTATTATTATTAGCTAGACTAGCTTTGGACGAGCATACATTACAGTAAGTACTGTGGTCACCGGACAAAAAAACTTGAAAGAAAAAAACTACAGAAATCATTTTTAGTACTTTTTTTTTTCGAAGTTTTTGGGTCCAACTAAGGACAATTGAAATTTATTATTTATTAGAATTTTCATCCTCCGTGACTCCATCTTTTATTTTGGGAAGTTGATTGTTTTAAAAAATAGTTTTGCTTCGTTTTGCAAAAATCAAAACAAGTCAATGACAACAGAATACCTACATACCTAGAAAAACGATAGACATTGAAAGAATAAACAGCCACATGACAACAATAAAAGACGAAATATGTACGTTCTACATGCTTGAACGAACAAAATCAATGTTTATGAATGGTAAGCTATGGTATTACGAGTTGATTCGTTATGTTTCTCACAGATGACGTTGTCGTCGCCGCTCACACTCATAAGTTCATGACGTTCTCGTACGACACTATCGGTGTTCACCCACACAGTGACAAAAATGGACTAAAATTACCACGTTATTTCTAATTAAATCAAGTGTTTTCTTTAATGAAACATAATTTGCCGCAAATAATGACCTATAACAATGCCAAAAACAGTTATTTATTTGTAAAATTAAGCTTATATGGCTCATATTTGGGAAAATACAAATGTATGAAAAACGAATGACCTTAAACCAGATTTTTTTAAGGACCTTAAAATTTCAAAATTTATTTTGTTCTTTCAGGCCAGATGCATCATGGAAACAACCATAGCATTTTGATTTAAAGTAAGTAAATAATAAATATAGCTTATTTCCTGTTGAGCCAATACCATTGTTATATTACTTTTCCTCCTCCAGTCAAACAGTTACCATTACGCTAAGACAATGTCAAATTCATTAAAATGTAAGCCATATTCAAGGGTGTGTTACATTACAGTGATACGGACTGTAAAGCAGCTGAATACAATGATGAACTCGGACGAGACGGACTCTGTTAACACCCTGGCCCCTGACACTCAAACGGAGGACACTCATGGTTAGTACCACTGTTCTCTAATTTAAATGCACCAACTAGTAACATAGCTTAGCTAAAAGCCTCTAGCGTACTTGCCTTCCTTGAAATAGCATAAGGACTAGAATGCACGCAGGAAAAAAAAATAAGTCTTTATTGCTAAACTCATTATTATTATTACTAGGTTTGTTAGTACCATGAACATAGTCATATTTTTCTGTTATTTGTTTCCTGCTTGTCCTTCGACATAAGCCTCCTCTACCTTCAACTGTTTCCTATATTTTGCAACGTGGGTTCATTAAGGTTTATAATATTAGTATAGAATAATTAAAAATAATGGATGTTCTGAAAACTATCATCTCATAACGCTCCGGTGATGGATGAATTTCGATAAATACCGGATTCGATAAATATTGGAACCTAGATAAATACTATTCTAATACAAAAAAAGCAGTAAATGGTGAAAATATGCTCAAATTACAAATAATTTTGGTATTACGTCACCGGAGCCTCAAATGCACAAGTTCTAAAAAAGAATATACAGGGAGACCCATCGCTATGGCATATGGAGGGAAAGTTTCTTAAATATTAATAGATGGAACATTTTACTGAAAGATGACATTATCCTATGATGAAGCCTTTCTATCGGTATGATAAAGCTAAAGGGTAATTATTTTTCTCATGTAACGGGTTCGAGTCCCGGTTTATCCATGTAACTATTTAAAAATCTATAAATGCAGTTTAAATTAAAATAATGTCTTCTTTAAGTAAAATGTTTCATCTATTAATATTTAGGAACTTTCCCTCCATGTGGCAAGCCGGTGGGACACCCTGTATGCAAATTTGAATGTGTTTTGGTTTTGCAGGAGGTATGGAAGAGGTGGGTTCCTCCATGGTGTCGAGCGAGGCGGAGTCCGAGGCGAGCGCCGGGGGCTTAGGGCCTGAGGGGACGGCCGACCAGGTCTCTGACGTCACCAGCGCGCACGGCCTCGCCGACAGAAGCTCGCAGCTCACCGATTGGAAGACCAGCGGCACCTCTTCCTTCCTTTCCACCAGAGGTGAGTTTTTGTAAAATGTGGAAATTTGAATGAATAATTAGTAGATTGTTACCCTAGGGTTGGAAGTAATTTATTTAGGTTGGTGTCCGAGCGAGCCAACTTAAATACTTCGAGGGACTAACTTATGAGGCGTTAAATCCATATCTGAATCAGATCAACTCATTGTAAAACAAACAAAATTCTCTACAACACGAGAACACAAATGAAGATTGAATTTTCGCTTTTTTCTTTAGCGTCCGTAATTTCATTAAGCCATTATCATGGTTCAATAGAAATATGATAGCAGTCAGTTGAAAACGGTTCTCCCTAGGTTGAAAAGTATCACATTCAACCCGCTCCTCAGACCTACTTTCCAAATGAGAGTAATGAAAAGAACTTGACTTCTTTGTTATGACAATACTTTTTACTTATTTTATTTTACATTTTTAAGAAAACTCAAACATCTAGGCTTTTACAATATGGTATTTCCCTATGCTAATATGCATGAGGTCATGATCGCTGCTGAAGGCTAATAATAAGTTTCCACTTGTGTTTGCTTCCAACAATGTGTGTGGTTTGTGTGCGTTCTAAATAAATAATGCCGGACAATCCACACAGCATCATCATCTAGCCCAAAGGTAAGCAGAGTTTGTGGTATGGGTACTAAGTGACAGATATACCAAATATAATATTATTATATACTTATAGATATTTTTTATTATACATATAAAACAACCAGAACACCCTGAACAAATATCTGCAGATCGTACAAACATTTGTCCCGAGGCGGGAATCGAACCAGAATTGTCGTAGGCGGACCTTCGCTTGCGACGATTAATTTTAAATGGGGCCCTCGGTCAACAACAGGTTGCCGGACACAACTAAAAGCGATGCAATTTCCTGGTATTCAAAAATAGACTCAAGAAATGGTTATTGGAGTGTTCTTTTTACTCTGTAGAGGAGTTCTACAGTTTGCCTATTATTTAATAAAAATACTATGGATGAAGTTATTGTTATATTAATTTACATGTACAACATATATTATTACTATAATTTTTGTATTTTTTGTTGTAAGGTCAATATTGCAAGTTATATTGCTTACCTCATTTACGTTTTAACTTGTAACTTGGTGTTATAAATAAAGGCTGTATCGTATTGTATTGTATGGTCCGTGTTTGTCGCAGGTTCGATGCTGCCGTGGGGCGGGCGCGCGGGCGCGGCGGTGGCGCCGCCTGACTGCGACCTGCGCCCCGGGGAGTACGTGATGCGGCTGCTCTTCACCGAGTTCACGGTGCAGGCGGAGCGTAAGATGGAGGCGGTTATGGCTGAGCCGCTGGTAAAAAACTCTTTATTTTAATAATATCTTTACATACAGAATTGTTTAAATTGAATAGGCTCCGAAACATGAACATAGGCTATATAATTTTGAAAAAAGTTAGGGTGCGTTGAAGTTATGAAAAATTATGTTTTTGTTAAATACCCGTGTGAAGACGGGGCGGAGAGCCAATTTTAAATACATTGGATGTCGATTAGTGTTTTTATCATCATGCCCTCTTAACTTGAACTGGTTCATATTATGCCGCACATATTGAAGAACTTCAAAAACGTATACAGCAGCTGATGTGAGGATACCCTAGTGTTTTAAAGGGGTCCCTACACGTGCCTCTTTTAAAGGCCCAGTGGTAGGTAAGTAAGAGACACAATATGCGTTGCAGGAGAAGCCTCTGAACAAGACGCTACAGCGCGGCGAGGACCCTCAGCTGGACCAGATCCTGTGCGCGTTCGGGACGGTGGCGGAGCACTGCCTGCCGTCTCTGCTGCGCGCGCTGTTCGGCTGGCTCGAGCGCCAGATGGCCGGCTCGCCGCAGCTCAGCGAGCAGGCCAAGAAACCGCACCAGGACCTCAGGAACAAGAGGTGACTGTACACTTCAGAGTTATCTCGACTCCGATTGCAATCTGTGTTTGACGACCACTGTGGCGCGGTGGGTGAAGGTCCGCCTGCGACGCAGGAGGTTGCGGGTTCGATTCCCGCCTCAGGACAAATATTTGTACGATCTGCAGATATTTGTTCAGGGGTTCTGGTCGTTTTCTATGTATAATAAAAAATATCTATTTACTAATATTGAATTATGTATATCAGTCATCTAGTACCCATGCCCATAACACAAGCTCTGCTTAGCTTGGGGCTGGATGATGCTGTGTAGATTGGTCAGCATTATTATTTATTTATTATTTAATCTATGTAATCAGCAACGGAGATGAGATAGAAAGTGATGCTAAGGGTTGGCTCTGGTGGGCCAAGCGTCACTGCCATATAATAGTTATGAAACGGTAGATTATATCCGCAGCGTAAACTTGAAAATTCTTCATTTTCATTAGAATCCTAAACTTTCCGTACTGAACATGGGCTATAGAATATTTTCAGTAAAATTAGGGTAACGCATGTAAAATTATTTTTATGTTAAATACACGTGCGAAGGGGCGGACCAGTAATGAATATATGAATATCTCGTCAGCATCATCTACATAGTGTCTGGCAGCGGCGCGGGCTGCGAGGCGGCGGAGCGCAGTAGCGAGGAGTTGCAGGCGGAGAGACGGGACCTGGCCGTGGAGTTCCTGTTCTGCCTCGCGCTGATTGAGGTGCTGAGGCAGCTGCCCTTCCACCCGGGGCACGAGGATCTGTTGCGGTATATCGAGAACGTTGCCTTCAAACGATTCAACTACAAGGAAGGGTGAGTTTCAGATTCAGATTCAATAACTTTATTTCTTTAGGCTTACAAAATAAGCACTTAGACAAGTCAAATTTTATACAGTTAATTATTATAAAAAAGAAATAAATATGTTATTGATTTCTCTTCACTTCAATTTTTTGCCCACTAGTGGAAGAAGACTGTGTATTTTATTCTTTGTGGTGCGGTAGGTCGAGGACCTGGAGGCCTATTTTAATTTTCAAACACGATATTTTGTTTACGCCTGTTTTTGGTAGGTAATACTAAGTATTAGACTATAATTTTGCACTGAACAACGAAACGAAACAATAGATTGCGTATTTTGGAGAATTAGAATAAGGCCTAATGGAACTTGGTTGTGTTGTGGAGTTCCTATTCTGTGTAGAAAAACAACAACAAAATCAAAAAAAGTCATTTATACTCGTAACGGGATATTTACCATAATTAGAGTTTTGAGTTAATAACCATGATAGTTTCAAAAGTTTTATAACAAAATCAAAAGCCTATAATACTCCACTGCTGGACATAGGCCTCCCTTAATGAGCGCCATAGATGGTATTATTTATCATTTGGGGGTTATGCCCATAGTCCCCACGCTGGGCATGCGGGTTGGGGATCGCAGTTCGGTGGAATTGTTCTGCAGAGGGCGCTGCTGCCCGCGCCCCGGTGTGTCTCCCTTATTCGTCCCTTACGTCACCAACGGGAAGAGTGTGGGTGGTGAAATTCTAAGCCGCAATTCTGTGTAAAGGATGCCCTGAAAACAAATGAAAAACACAATTTCCATTCTACATTGTTGGTCAATGTGGACTGAATATAAATGAATATGCTGCTGAATTTTAACCCGGCCAATTACAACCCGAGTCTTTTCAAGCTAAAGCAAATGGGTTGTTTCATAAAATATTTTTTAAATACGAGGCGGACCGCTAGTTGACTATAAAATAAGAAATAAAAGTACCGTGAGTAACTGAGTAAGTAACTGTGTGTTTTTTGTAGGCTGCAGTCGAACCCGAATGCCGCGAATGTGCACATAATCGCGGATCTGTATGCGGAGGTGATCGGCGTACTCGCACACTCGCGGTTCGCATCCGTCAAGAAGCGGTTCACGGCTGAACTCAAGGTAAGTTTAGGGGATCCTCGACTCACAAAAAATGTGAAAAGAATCTTTTTGAATATTTTCTCACATTTTTGTAAGTCGCAGTTAAAACTTCCTAATAAAATAGAGGATTTAAATGGTTCATATTCAAGATACATTATATTCATCAATAAGTTAGTTGTTAAGCCTGGTGTGTCCCACTGCTGGGCAGTAAGCAACAAACGAGGGCATGGCAGAAATAACCCAACACGCACTAGACCAGCGACTTGGTCCGATTCCCCCCTACCCAACATATATGTATATTGATCAATATATGTATAATACTTAACTTTTCTTATTCATTATTTATCTTTACTAAGATTATGAATGTAAATTTTTTTATAAGTTAAGATGAGTGTATTTTTATCATTGTTTATCGTTAAGTTTATAAAGATCTTTTAAAGTTAGAAAACTTCAATGTAGCGCAAACGGCGCTTGAGTTTGTAGAGCGTCCCAAAGATTTTCGTCTAATCGGTTATTTGACATTGTGGCGCAATTAATACCGCGTTTCTGTTCTATGTGGAAAGTTGCGGCTTTAAGTGCCGTCAAGGTGACACATTTTTGGGATTTTATATATTTTATTGTATTTAATTGGAAAACAAACAGCTTACCTATTAGTAACGTTTTGAGCATAAGGGTAACTGAAGCCTATCAACTTCCCCTTATGAGTTGAGTTAACAATATGCAGTGTCTTAAAAGCAATATTTTTAAATATACCTCTGCCTAACTTAAGGCTAGGTGATGCTGTGTGGACTGTCCAGCATTATTTATATATTTATACTGAAGCAGAACTTGTATTGTATTCCAGGAGTTGAAAAGCCGCGAGCCGTCCCCCCACACAACGCAAAGCATCATCTCTCTACTAATGGGCATGAAGTTCTTCCGCGTGAAGATGGTTCCTATCGAGGAGTTTGAGGCCTCCTTCCAGTTTCTGCAGGAGTGTGCGCAGTACTTCCTGGAGGCCAAGGATAAGGACATCCGACACGCGCTGGCTGGCCTCTTCGTCGAGATATTGGTGCCGGTGGCCGCGGTAATATACTATAAAATTATTATCATTACATAGTATAAAGCAAAGTCAGCGAGAAGCGACTTTGCTTTAAACTATGTATACTATGTCTGCCAGTCCCTGTATATGCTTAGATCTTAGTAACTACGCAACGGATTTTGATCCGGTTTTTATAGATAGAGTGATTCAAGAGGAAAGTTTATATGAAGTAGGTATAACGTGCATTTAGTATCTGCATTGCATGCGTGTGAAGTCGGGGCGGGTCGCTAGCTATTTATATAATCAATGTGAACGGTAACAAATAACTATTACACTAATTAATTAAGATAGCCATTGGAAGATCTAGCTGACAATCAGTTGGACGTATCAATCTTTGTAGTTGGAAATAAATGATAAAGCATTTGTTTGCTACAACATGCAACACACAATACAAATATAACCCCACAGTAAATTGAACTTCTCGTCATCCACATACCACAATGTTTAAAAACTAAAGTTTTTAATCAGTGCGTCTACCAGTTATGACCTACGGAGCTGAGACGTGGACACTCACGATAGGGTTGGTCCACCAATTCAAAGTCGCTCAGCGAGCTATGGAAAGAGCTATGTTCGGAGTTTCTCTGAAGGATAGGATTCGTAACGAATACATCCGACAGAGAACTAAAGTAATCGACATAGCTCAGAGAATTAGCAAACTGAAGTGGCAGTGGGCCGGCCATATTTCGCGAAGAACCGATAACCGCTGGGGTAAACGAGTTCTTGAGTGGAGACCGCGACTCGGTAAACGTAGTGTAGTTCGCCTTCCTGGCAGGTGGGATGACGATCTGCGAAAGACTGCTGGTAGATGCTGGATGCGACAAGCCGAAGACAGGGCGCTATGGCGGTCATTAGGGGAGGCCTATGTCCAGCAGTGGACTAACATAGGCGGATGATGATGATGATGAGTAAATAGAACATCTTTAAACAGAAAGTAGGTATTGCCAGATATGCGGATCCCTAACTTTTTTGAAAATATTATATAGCCTATGTTCATCACGGAAAATTTAGGATTCTAATGGTGAAATAATTTTTCAAATCCGTCCAGTAGTTTCGGAGCCTATTCAATTCAAACAAACAAACAAACAATCAAATCTTTCCTCTTTATAATATTAGTATAGATATTATAGATTGTATTATATTTCCAGACGGTAAAGAACGAAGTGAACGTTCCCTGCCTGAAGAATTTCGTTGAGATGCTCTACAGCCACACGCTGGACGCTAGCACCAAGTCCAAGCACCGCCTGGCGCTGTTCCCGCTGGTCACGTGTCTCCTCTGCGTCTCTCAGAAGCAGTTCTTCCTTGCCAACTGGCACTGCTTCCTCGCTATGTGTCTCTCGCACCTCAAGAACAGGGATCCGAAGATGTGTCGGGTGGCGCTAGGTATGTACATCTAGACCGCTAGTCTATAGTCTATATAAAAATATCTATCTATGTAATTTATAGGATTATGTATATCAGTCACCTAGTACCCATAACACAAGCTCTGCTTAGCTTGGGGCTAGATAATGCTGTGTGAATTGTCCAACATTATTTATTTATATCTATACTAACATTATAAAGTGGGAAGATTTCATTGTTTGTTTGAATTGAATAAGCTCCGAAACTACTGGACCGATTTGAAAAATTCTCTCATTATTAAAATCCCAAATTTTCCATGATGAACATTGGCTATAGAATAGTTTCAAAAATGTTGGGTTCTGTATAAAAAAATATTTTTTTGATAAATACCCTTGCGAAGCCGGGGCTGACCGCTAGTAGACTATAAAATAAGTGATAAAGTGTATTGTCATGCTAGGAGTCGCATTAGCACATAGGTTCATTTGAAAATAAATAAATATCAAATTATACATTACAATGTTGGTCAATAAATGGAACTCGAAGCGAAATACTTTCAAATCATCAAACATTAACACAACATACATAAAAAACAGCTTTGAAAAAATAGAAAATGTGATTTAGTAACATGAATTCTTTATTGAAGTGCACTCAAATAAATCAGTTGATTATAAGCAAATGCAGATTCTTAACTATGAAACCACTAATAAAATTAAGCTTAATATGCAAAACTAGATTAGTAAAAACGTATAAAAAGGAACAATGTAGTGTCTCTATTTACAATAATCTTTGCATTTAGCTCCCACTCAACTCAAAAATGGGTTAAAACTGATTTCTCACTGTCATATATTACAATATAAATGAGTTTATATTGTAATATATGACAGCATATTCTGTGACTAGATAAACATATTGTTTTTTGTAGATATATACTTCCCTACTTCAATTCTTGAAATCAAATGATAGTGTATAATTATTTATATTATTTAGGATTCATTGTTTAATTCACATGCCTGTTATATTATTTAATATGTTCAATAAACGAAAATGAGACTTATGCTTCATAATTTTCAGAATCACTGTACCGTCTCCTATGGGTGTACATGATCCGAATCAAATGCGAGTCCAACTCGGCCACACAGTCCCGCCTGCAAAGCATCGTCAACTCTCTCTTCCCTAAAGGATCCAAGGGCGTCGTCCCCCGAGACACGCCTCTCAACATCTTCGTTAAGATCATACAATTCATCGCACAGGAAAGACTTGATTTCGCTATGAGGGAAATCGTCTTCGATCTGCTCATGGTGGGGCGGCCTATCAAGATAATACTGACCCCTGAGAGAATGTCGATCGGCCTGCGAGCGTTCTTAGTCGTCGCTGATAGCTTGCAGCAGAAAGAGGGGGAACCCCCGATGCCAAGAACGTCTGGGACGCTTCCATCTGGTAATACATTACGCGTCAAGAAGACGTTTCTGAACAAAATGTTGACTGAGGAAACAGCGCGGTCAATCGGTATGAGCGCGTACTTTCCCTTCGTGAGACGCGTACTGGTTGAAATCCTGCGAGCGTTAGACGCGCATTATGGACGCCCCCTGATGCTTACAAACACGCAGAATGTCACCAAGGAGCAGGAGATCAACACTGGAGAACGGAAGCCGAGGATTGATCTGTTCCGGACCTGCGTCGCTGCTATACCAAGGTAATGTCTGCTTTACAGTACAACTAACACGGAGCATGAATATTGAAAACTTTCAATATTATTAAATTATTGTAAAAAAAGGATTATATAAATTATAGCGAGGCCTATGTATATAAGATAATGTCTATATAATATTACAAAGAGGATAGATTTGATTGTTTGTTTGAATTGAATACGCTCCGAAACTACAGCACCGATTTGGAAAATTCTTTCACCGATAGAGTCCTAATGAACATAGGCTATATTTTCAAAAAAGTTAAGGGTCCGCATGAAAAATTCAATATTTTGTTAAATAACCGTGCTAAGCCGGGGCGGATACGCTAGTATGATGATATATTTGTTAAAATAACCTAGAATGTCCTAAGTAAATTATAAATGTAAATAATTCTTTACAAACAAAGATTGCCTGGAAGAGATCGCTTCTAAGCGATAAGGCAATGGTACTTGTCCTAAGTAATGTATGTATTTTGCTGTGTTCAATTTTGGTGTAGGTACTATAAAGCATTTTTGTATTGTATTGTAAATTAGCTGATCTATTATATGTTTGAAGACTGATCCCTACTATTGTATGTTTCAAGACTGATCCCTGAAGGCATGAGCCCCAGCGAGCTGGTGGAACTGCTCAGCCGGCTGACGGTCCATATGGACGAGGAGCTGCGCGGTCTCTCCTTCCAGTCGCTGCAGACGCTGATAGTGGACTTCCCGGAGTGGAGGCAGGATGTGATGCATGGGTTCACACACTTCCTGGCGAGGGAAGTGCAGGTATGTTGCTCCCCATCCTGCAGCCTTATGCACCAACAGCCTATAATACCACTGCTGGACCTCTAGGCCTCTAATGAGCGCCATAGATGGCATTATATTATTACATTATTATTATTACTATTTGGGGGTTATGAGTTATTATGGGCAATAACCCCCAAATAATGATGGCTCATTAGGGGAGGCCTATGTCCAGCAGTGGACTATTATAGGCTGGTGATGATGATGATGATTATTATTACTCATACTATTGGCATTATTACTCTATGATTTTGTGTTATTTTTTTGTAATATTATGTAATGTTAGTTAAGGTTAAATTTTCTACTCTATTGCATTGGGTGTTCCCGTCAAAATAGATGTACGTTTGTAAATAAATAAATAAATAAATAATTCATTATTTGAGGGTTATTGCCCATAATCCTAACGCCTGGCATGCTGGTTGGGGATCGCAGTTTGGTGGAGTTTTTCTGCAGAGGGCGCTGCTGCCCGCCCCCGTTGTGTTTCCCTTAGTGCCTCTTACGACACCAAACGGGAAGAGTGGGGGTGGTGAAATTCTATGCCGGCGGCACCACACGGCAGCCTTATTGTCTATGTAACTTGAAATCCATTACCAGTTGTAGACCCAGACAGAATGATGTCGGTATTATCTATGGTATTCAACTGATCTTCGGTTTCAGCTTATTACCAGTTGAGTTAGACAATAGAGCCGCTGCTTCTGAATCTAAAGGGTTATGGGTGTCAATAACCTCTTAAACGCGACTTTGGTTAAACAAGACTAACAACTTTTGTCCCATGACTTTTGCCAATACGTAATATAACACAATCACTTTCAGTATCGCAACCCCTTTCTTTCTTTGCTATGTACCTCTAATGTTGCCTGAAATAAATGAATTATTATTATAACATAAATCTTTGTTTTGTATTTCCAGGACACTTCACCGCAGCTGGTGGAGAATGGTCTGAGGATGCTACTCCAACTGCTGACGAGTTGGCGCAACGGCGACCCCAGCGGAGCGCAGCCGGCGAAGAACGAGCCGTTAGCGCACGTGATCCGAGGCGCGGAGGCGCTGGCCTTAGTGATGCTGTGCCAGTGTCGAGCCTACCCGCGCCGCCTGGCCCAGCACGTGCTCAGGTAATTTGAACTCTACCGCACGGCCGCATGCCTTATATTACACTAAACGTCTAGACTATAGGCACTATGGACGCAAGCGTAGTTGTCGTACGTGACAATTTGCGCCCAGCACGTGCTCAGGTAATTTGAACTCTACCACACGGCCACATGCCTTATATTACATTCAACGTCTGGACTATACACTATGGATGAAGGCGTAGTTGCAGTCCGTCACGGCATCGCACGGGTATTTATCTATAATTTGTCATGTAGATCCTGAATATATTCTATAGGCTATGTTCATCAGGGAATATTTAGGATTCTAATGGTGAAAGAATTTTGGTGTAGTATTAGTTTCGGAGTTCAATTCAAACAAACAAACAATCAAATCTTTCCTCAATATGGTATTAGTATAGACTTAACATCGGGGAGACTATTATCGTACGTATCTATTGGATGCAAGCGTATTTGTCGTACGTGAAAATTTGCCCTTGCTAGAAAGCGCACAGCGTGTAGTGCTGTGATATGGAATCTGCAGGTCCTTGGTCCTTAAGGTACCTTGGTTTTTACTAGAGATCCCCAACTACTCGATTAGAAAAACAATGACAAAAGTTTCCATGGTCGTCAATTATATAATTTCTATAGGGAATTAAATAATATCACAAAATATAATTAAAATTCCTACAGATTAACCCGAGTGTGATGGCTTAAGTAAACAATATATTAAAGTGAAGAAAAACATTAATTCAATCCAATTATTATATTATTATTTATTCCACTTCTTTTTGTTATACATCACGTTATTAAATAACGGTGAATCACCGACCGCGAAGCTAGGATCAAGCGGCCTGCACGGTGACTAGGGCTGCAAATAGAGATTATTATTTAGTATTTTATAACAAGTTACTGTTTCATACAGGTAATTTCAGACCTATAATATTAATACTTGTCTAAGTGCTTATTTTGTAAGCCTAAAAGAAACAAAGCTATTGAAATCTGAAAACCTTACTCACTATGGTATCATAAATCTTATAATTACTTTAAAATTACTTAAGTTCCGAATTGTTTGCTTAAAATTGTGAAAGTATAGATGTATGTACTTAGTTACTTATTAAGTAATAGGTATCCATCCCCTTAATATGGTTGTAAAAATAATAATTTCAGTTGTTTGCTCTACATGTCTCGGTCATATTGATTCTCTTTATGCACATAAGTTGTTAAATAATGAATAGATCATTTAAATTTAGTGTATTTTGTGATTATTTTATGTTTTGTGCATCTCAATAAACTTACTCCTGTGGCTCAGCGACCCAAAGTGTGTCTTGGCCTTCTATAAGAGAAGTCGCCATTTTTCTCTATCCTGCACAGATTCCCGCCAGTCCTCTGCTTGTATCTCTCGCAGGTCCGTTTCCACCAAAATAAATTAAATACATCAACAAACATATTAAATTATATAATTTCGATTGCAGGGAGTGCAAGTTGATTCTGGAGAAGCTTCAGCTGACTCGCGACGGGCCTGCGCTGATCGACGCAATAGACGCGCACGTGCCCGCGCTGATGGAGCGCTGCCTGCCGCTGCTGCCGCCGGCGGAGAAGCAGGCGGTGCTGGCCGCCGCCGCCACGGACCTCGTCTGGCTGGTCGAACGCACGCACCCCGTCTGGACTGCTGGTACTTGACACTCCGTCAGCCTTATTGTCTGACTTCAAATTCATTACCAGTGAACTTCAAACCGATTACCAGTTGTAGACCCAGTCAGAATGTTGTCGGTATTTTCTAAGGTATTGGTATTGGTATATAACTGGTATTGATATATAACTAGTCTTCGGTTTCAGCTATTTACACAATACGAAAGTGACAATCATACTCTAGGGCCTTTATTCACTATTGCCAATCCCAACGCATTTCACAGATATAACAAGACAGCGGCGTGGTATCGAACAAAATTTAGAATATATTGTGACGTCACACGGTTTGGACAAGGAATTTCCTATTTCATAGTGAATAAAGGTCCAGGCTAGGTTTCAAATGCCAAACTGAAGCAGTTGAGTTAGACAAAAGGCCGCACGTTACAATTTTTTTTTTTATTTATTTAAAGGAAAACCAGTAGCTTATAATTAAAGAGTTAATAGTAATTATACATACCATGAAGCTTGATTAAGGTTTTCACGGTTAAGTTAACAGATTAAACAAAGATGACTACGAGCATGTTAGTTAATTAAGACTGGTCTATATATATATATAAACGTCTATCTATAACTAAGAATTTTTTATACAGATATATATTTATATTCATATCGCTATATTTATATTTATTAGCAAAAAAATATCCCTATGATGAAACCTTTCGAACGGTATGATAAAGCTACAGGGAATTATTTTTCTCGTGTAATGGGTTAGATTCCCGGTTCACCCATGTATCTATTTAAAAATCTATGAATGCAGTTTAAATTGATTTTTAAATTAAAATAAGGCTTCTTTCAGTAAAATGTTCCATCTACAATATTTAAGGTACTTTCCCTCCATGAGGCATAGCGTAAGACCTATATATAGTTAGAGTTAGAGTTAGACCTATATATAATTAAAAGAAAACTCAACTTTAATGATTTCCATTAAAAAATCCTCTGCTCAGCCGTTGCCTAGCCGAGCTGACACTCGAGGGCGCGCTGACATATATAATTATCATTGTATTATCCACTTGGGGTTATAAATCGGGCGACAAATGTAAGCTTTAGATATTTAAGGGGTCAATTATAATTCAGTTAAACACAAACATTCTCAATCTTATTAATGATCTATATATGAAATGTGTAGTGTATGTATAAGATAATATTCGTTTACAGGTATCCAGCACGATGATACGTCGTCTAAAAATAGTTGGAGCGGCAGCGCTTCTAACGGGGCTGACCCGTGGGAGGTACGTTCCTGTCTTGATATTTTCACTAAATAATTCAGCGTTTTCTTCTATACTAATATTATAAAGAGGAAATATTTGATTGTTTGTTTGTTCGAATTGAATAGGCTCCGAAACTACTGGACCGATTTGAAAATCTTTCACCTTTACAATGCAAAATTTTCTGTGATGAACATAAAGCAGAATATTTTCAAAAAAGTTAGGGGAATACTAATTAAACCGTGCGTTAATATATTATACTTCTTTTTTTATTATATTTGTCATGCTTGCTTTTTCTCTACGGCCAGTGTCAGTTATAGTGTGGCATTAAGGAGTGTCGAGTCAATGTCAAAAAAACCCCAATGCTGCTTAAAAAGTTAGGGATCCGTATGAAAACTGTGAAACCCAACTTGTTAGTGTGTATAATTTCTGAAATTATTTTTTAATAGCCGTGCGCAGCCGGGGCGGACTGCTGGTAACCAATAAAAGTTCGAACACGCTGTAAAAAGGGGCATGTTTCTTGAGTGTCTGTCTAATTAAGATAACCTAGACCTTTCATAGAACGTGCTTAGTATGTTATTTTGTTTATTGTATATGTTCTTTTGATGACGCATTATTGGATAAAAGTTCTGATTTAGATAGGGAGCCAAGGAGTTGTTATTTTATAGCTGCTAGACCTCCGTTTAGCCACGGTCTCATTTGATGGAAAGTGAAGATTTGTGCCAGTGAGTTGCCGACGGTTTATCACGAAGGTCTAGAAAATACCTATTCACTCTAGTCTTTTAGAGTCCCAAGTAGTTAGGCAGAAAAACTGAAGCAGACAGCGAGTTCTGCTCCACTGCGGTGAGAGAATGATGCTGATGCGTCTATTTTTGTTTACTCACTATAGCCTTGTAGAGTCATAAATAGGCAAATTAACAGAATTCCGCTCCTTTGCGGCGTCTGTTTTTTGTGTACTCAGTATAGCCTTGAATAGTTCCAGGTAGGTAGGCAGAAAAACAGAAGCAGGCAGCGAGTTTCGATCCTTTGCGGCGTCTGTTTTTTGTGTACTCACTATAGACGTGAAAAGTCCCAGGTAGTTTGGCAGAAAAACAGAAGCAGGCATCGAGTTCCGTTCCTTTTCGGCGTCGGTTTGTTGTGAACTCACTATAGCCTTGAATAGTCCCAGGTAGTTAGGTACAAAAACAGAAGCAGGCAGCGAGTTCCGCTCCTTTGCGGCGTCGGTTTGTTGTGAACTCACTATAGACGAGAAAAGTCCCAGGTAGTTAGGCAGAAAAACAGAAGCAGGCATCGAGTTCCGCTCCTTTGCGGCGTCTCTTTGTTGTGAACTCACTATAAACTTGATTAGTCTCAGGTAGTTAGGTACAAAAATAGAAGCAGGCAGCGAGTTCCGCTCCTTTGCGGCGTCTGTTTTTTGTGTACTCACCATAGACGTGAAAAGTCCCAGGTAGTTAGGCAAAAAAACAGAAGCAGGCAGCGAGTTCGTTGATGATGCTGATGCGTGTGTTTGTTGTGTACTTACTATGGACTAAAACCAGTTGCAGATGTCCCAGGTGGTGATGCTGATCCGTGTGTTTGTTGTGTACAGGTGGTGGTGTTTGGTCTGTTGGAGCGCGGGCGAGTGCCGGCGCGCTGCCCCGCCGCCGTCGCACAATCCTGGCCTATCCTGCACGCGAGGATACACGCCCTCTACACTATCATCGAGCCGGCGTAACTATCATAATATATAATAATAATAATGCCGGACAATCCACACAGCATCATCTAGACCCAAACTAAGCAGAGGTCCTAGATGACTGATAAACATAATACAATAATATTATTACATTTATTACATATTTAGATATTTTTGATTATACATAGAAAACGACCAAAACATTCTCATCTCCATCTTTGGTATCCGTATTATTCTCCATTTAACACAAAAATTACTACGCGGGCGAAGACGCGTGCGACATTGGGTCAAAGAAACGACAAAAGTAATGAATAAATCCGGCTTATTGTTGCACACACAGATCTGAACCTCGAATTACATTTTTGTTACTTCTCTGTATTCAAAATAAACGCACGTGCGAAGCCGCGGGCATAAGTTTTATCATTATCATATTCAATTTTACTAGGATTTCAACATCGTCGTAGCATAACGTTGAAGCGAGGTTCTTTATATTAAATTACTAGGGCCAGAGTCCACAAAAACAAAACACAAAAATAATGTCTTTAAACAACAAATAGAACGCCATTATTTACAAATCTGGTTCCGCTCAGATTCAGTGGATAACGAGCGGAGGTGTATTATATTTGTATGTGAAGAAACATGCAAAGATCGAAGCGGAGATGCCTTCTGTTGGCGAGATCACGCAGCGGGCACGTGAATAAATTACCGATTACGAAATACCGACGCTCACCGCACGCACCTCAATCCCGCTCTAGACAACACATATCACCGCTCCAAACTAACCAGTACGCACAACTTAAGAGACTAGCTGAAAAATGTATCGTCGTCGCCGCTTCGGGTATCTCCCGTTAAGTTTTGATGGACCTAGGTCTCAATGATGCTTACATTTTCAGACCACCGAACGACAACCGCGCGTCTCTTCTGTCTCGCGCACCCGCGCTGCCGAGGAAACCCGAGAAAGAAAGGGATGGATACATGCAAGTATGTTTTATTCCTCTTTTATTTTACTGCATAAGAAAGATTCAAGTTTCCGACAAAATTTTCGTATATAGTCACAGAATAACTAAAGAGGGTTGTTTTTAGAGATAGGAATAGATGACCAAATACGAAAGGAACTGAGAAAAGTCATGAACCAAGTCATGAGCTCAATTTACGGGAGGTTAACTACAAGCTTTCATTGAAGTATACAAAATTGATAACGAATTATATTAATTGTTCAACTGTATAGTTTTAAGGTACGACTGACACAAGGCGTTTTAACAAAAATCATTTCAAGTTCATTACATCCTATATTCCTATGCCTATCTTGTAAGAGTTTTAAATTATATAATTATATACTAATTTTATGTAATGTACCTACATGTTTTTAAATAATTACTAAATGTTGGTCTCTGTCGATGGGTTGACTTTATTTTACAATTATTTTGTTTTCCCTTCTTGTACTAACAAATAAATTATAAATAATGCTGGAATCTAAAAATACCTTTATTTTATAAGTCACTTCATCATTGGCACATAGGCATCCACAAATAATTTCTTGTAATCCAATGTGATAAAAAAAATATTTAGGTGTAATCGTTAGGTTGGAATTGAACTGAGGGGGAACTTTAGTGATTGTAATGTTATTCCAGGTTTGGAAGTACTACATGATGATGGCATACCTCGTGGTACCGGCGATACCGAGCCCCGTGATCCGCTGCGCCAGTCCTGACCTCAGTCTCAGGTATGTGCGACCATATTCACTGCGGATGTGTAGGGCTCCGGCGATGAATTTCCCATCAAAACTAAGTACCTAAATTATTTATAAGAATAGTTTCAACTTGGCCTGCTATTATTTGTGTTAGAATTGTATAAATTTAGGTTCCAAAAACAAGCTCTTTTTCAAAATACTTATCAACACTAAGAAGACATGTTCTTTCATCTAAAATGCAATTAGATTTAACTTAATTTTCGAGAAGTATTTAAAAAAAATACGGTAGGAACCTAGATAAATAAATACCATCTTAATACAAAAAATAGCA
Organism: Eupithecia pulchellata; assembly: GCA_963931895.1. NCBI lineage: Eukaryota > Metazoa > Arthropoda > Insecta > Lepidoptera > Geometridae > Eupithecia > Eupithecia pulchellata. Next base: position 10,326,624 of record OZ007520.1, on the reverse strand, counting down.
GGCCCGGGTGAAAATATGCTTAAATTACTAATCATTTTGGTACTACGTTTGGGAAATTCATCCGTCCCCGGAGCCTTCAGCGCGCAGTATTACCTGGACATTATAATGTGAATCGCAGGCAGGTCTTGCTACGCCCCTCGACATCTTGAATCTATTGCTGGGTACTTTGCGCAAATAACTAACTAACAGTCGAAAAAAGTCGACAACCACTGCACCAGTCCATGTTTATTCTGCCGGTGGTTGCTGCTCATACTATCTCCACTTTGCTGGTTGAATGCTAAACAATACGGATTTTATATTACTATAGAAGTAGAAGCTTTATTTGAAATTTATATTTTATCAATTAATTGGCCGTAAACTATCTGTGTATATTCTAATATCTAGTAAGATGAGATGCTACGAATACTTGATTTGCAGTTTTTAAGTGTCCTATATCGTATCTGGAACTTTGCTCATTCAATATGCACCAATATATTATACAATATGAAAAGGTGCCTTTCATAAGTTCAGTTGAACTCCTGCTTTCAGGACTGTTATAACATAATAAGACAAAAGGTAAAGAAGCGGTATAGATGAGCAACGTTGAAGACGAGTAGCGGTGTATTGTCATACTGTTTGATATGAATGATCACCTCAAGTCATGGCGTGAGCTGGTGTTACTTGAACGTTTGTCCAGGTACAACCGACTGTTCTACCGCACCTCGTTCAGGAAACACTAGTGCACTCGCATTTCAATTTAAAGAGAGAATTCTGTTGGCATGCATAATTCTGCCCATTATAACATACTTACTCCACAGACTATGTCAGGTTTTCTGCAAGAGTACCTTGGTAAATTTAATTGATACTGGATAATACTTAAACGAATACAAATATAACACGCGTACACGTTAGATGTTTGAGTTCAAATAGACACCTCCATTTACGGTACCATAAAGTGATTCAGACTCAAGTCACCTGGTGCAGAACGTCGACGAGCAAACAATCCGAAAGTTCTTCGTCATTGTATAATTTAGATTGAAATTTCATACATTCAAAAGATTTATACATTTAAAAAATAATAATGTTGATGGTGTTTTGTTCGACGACGGTCTGTAATGTGCGCTCACTCCTCACCGAGTGTCAGAGATCTATAAGTGATAAGTGTATGCGGATATGGAGTGTGGAGTGTTGTGGTGGTGTTGTTGTGGCGGGTAGTTGACGTGTGCTGTGTAGCGCGAGCGGGGAAGGCGGCGGGGCGGAGGCGTCCTCTGGCGGCGGGGGCGCGGTCGCGGGCGGCGGGGCGGCGCTCAGCTCGTCCAGCGAGAGCCTCAGCGCGGCCAGCACGTTCTTCACGCTGCCGCTGTCGTACGCGCGCGCCCACAGACAACACAAGCGCACGAGGTGCCCACACACGTAGCTCGCTCGCTCGCTCCATTCAATCACCGCCGCCGTGACCGTGACCGTCCCTACGGGCAGAGCCGCACGCGCATACACACGCATCGACCAGGCACACACATGTGGCGTCACACTCATACCCATACCATGCATTGTATTGTTAACAGCGCATTTTTGGCTGATCGCAGGCTAGCTACTGGTGCGTAAGCGATTCTTGCTTTACGTGTTCACTTCCCGGACACAGCGTGCTACCTGCTGGGCCACTATTGGCAACTAAGGTTTACGCGCACGATAGGCGTGATGACTTTAAAAGTAACTTCGAAGGTTTAGGCATCTACTGTACTTAATACAAAATTAATCGTATTTCTATTTTGTAGGAAACAATGACAAACAAAACTTTTTTGAAAGTCGTTCGAAACGCTTTAATAATAATGGAGTTTCTTGATGACGTCATCGATGCGTAAACACTTACAAATTATTAGTTAGTGTATTGTCTATCGATGGTGTAGTTCCTCAATGGATCAATACATCAATAGAACGATTAAATTTTTCACGTTGCAATGCAAAAAGAACTTCTTTAAAGCTATAAATGTCATTAAAACTTGCTTGTATTTAATATTTTCCAGTGCTCACTTTTTTTTTTGTAATGCGAATTGGGCATCTTTTGGGCGCGAAAGGTATTATTGATAAGTTGAAATAACATCTAGCAATAAAACTTTTGAAGGCTTAAACTACCTCATCTTTATCGAGGACCAAGAATACTCGGAAAAGGTAATAAAACGCTCACCATGTTCTAGGCTAACCACCTGCTGGAAGTAACAGTCAATTAATGATGAACTTGGCCAAAGCTTGGATAAACTTTGCACTTGCTTGGATAAATTTTGCAACGTATGCGCCAAATTTCATTAAAATCGGATCAGTAGTTTAGGCATGAAAGACGGACAGACAGATGGACAAACACAAGTTACTTTCGCATTTATAATATTAAATAAGGATTTTGACGTGTCTTCTGTTTGTCTAATATTCACCAAACCTTACAAATCTATCACCTGATATTACAGAACTTGCTATAATATTGTCAATACATGAAAGCTCTTCATGAAAGAGATCGTTTGAATTTTACATATCACATTTGTTGGTGGCTGTTTGTTGTTTAGCATATTGTGGATTGCTATATTTTGTAAAACTCAGACTCACAGGTAGGTATAAATAGGCTTGTGTCCACTAATAACAAATTGCTTGGTTAATAGTTTCTAATTATATATAAAAAGACGTAGATACGACAACACCAGTCCATTTGACATAAAAGTAAGATAAATAATATTTTTAGAAAATAAATTCTTAAAAATGGGCATTAAGTGACATGACAGCCAACACTAATCAGAAAGTGTTACGTCACGCCATGCAAAACATCATTGTGGATGTTGACTTTTACATACAACAGAGCAGGTTACTTACACACACAGACACAAATCACAGATGAAGTTAACGAAGTTTTCGAATTTATTCAACAACCTATCAGTAACCTAATACACAATTTAGGGGATTTTTAGTTTCTGCCATCATCCCTATTGGAAATAAACTAAAGCTAAACTGTAGCCACACATAAAAGCCGCAGCTAGCCCGGCGGGTCAGGCCGCCGCGCCGGACTTGTTTTGCGATAATCGTGACTTTATTTCTTGTTTTGCGGTTTTCTAATTATTTTTCATTTTCAATCCGCGCGCCGGGTAAAGCTGCAGCAGCGTGGTGAGACCTTAAATTACATTTTTTTGGAAAGATCCAATAAGAAATTTTTCGCGTTTGGCTTTGGGTTCTCGATGTGTGCCAGCAGTATTGTGATCGACTCCCTGATTTTGTCCATTATGTGTTATCATGACAGCGAAAGTGTTAAGCAACCGTTGTGTCACACTAGCCACCGAACCTTGCTATAACATCTATTCGGCTCGAGCCAACGAGCGGTAGCATGACCGAGGTATATACATTCACCAACAAGATTGAAGCGATAGTAGCCAAACTGCGGTCAGCCTTACTTGTAAATTTAGTGTTTACGGTTCCGTACGCAAAGGGTGCCATCGGGACTTTATTATTAAGTCTCGTCTGGCTGTATGTCTGGCCGTCTGTCAGCAGCGGGCTGCATCATGAACCGAGAAAAATAGACATTCGTAATTATCATATTGTGTTATTCTCCGGTCGCTACAAGAAGAAATAGGAACAAAAATTTCGTAAATATTTGAAACAAAGAGGGGCTCCTAGTTGTTTAAAGGACACCTTATTGTAACGATTACATAAGCAGTCGATACTGCTTATAGTACAGTGTCAGGTTTCTTTTCATATGAGATTTTTTTTCCAAAATTTGTGTTTTGTGAATCTGTATCAAAGTCTGAATTGTGTATTTTGTGTACTGGATTTTGATATTTACTTATGAGATACTTAGTTTCGGCTCCTTAGATGGAGTGCCGCGGCAATTTGGACAGGTTTATTTTATTAGCTGTGTTGTAAGCTAGTATAGTGTGATATAATTACAGTATTTCCTTACCAATACTGTTTGTTTTTCTATCAATTACTCAGATTATCAAAAGATCCTGTGCGGATTGAGTATTATTTATTTATTCTGACCCTATTACTGTTGATAGGGTTTCCAGATAGGGTTAGAAATACTTATGGTCTCGCTTTGTCTGTATTTTTTCAATCTATACTAATATTATAAAGAGGAAAGATTTGATTGTTTGTTTGTTTGTATGTTTGTTTGTTTGTTTGTTTGAATTGAATAGGCTCCGAAACTACTGGACCGAGTTAAAAAATTATTTCACCATTAGAATCCTTAATTTTCCGTGATGAACATAGGCTATATAATATTTTCAAAAAAGTTAGGGATCCGCATGAAAAATTCAATAATTGAACCGTGGGCTGTATATTCAACCTCTTTTTCTATTATGGCGCGTCAGAATATAAAAAGAGGTTGTATAGCGCACGGTGCTTGCTTTTTCTCTACGGCCAGTGTCAGTTTTGGAATGTCGAGTCAATGTCAAAAACCCCAATGCTGTTAAAAAAAGTAAAGATCCGTATGAAAACTGTGAAACCCATCGTTTTAGTGTGTATAATTTCTGAAATTTTTGTTTAATACCCGTGCGAAGCCGGGGCGGGCCGCTAGTCTTTTATAACACTGCAAATATTGCAGCTATTAACTTGTATTTGAAATTAACAATAATAAATCTATATCTATACTTCTATACTAATATTATAAAGAGGAAAGATTTGATTGTTTGTTTGTTTGTTTGTTTGAATTGAATAGGCTCCGAAACTACTGGACCGAGTTAAAAAATTCTTTCACCATTAGAATCCTTAATTTTCCGTGATGAACATAGGCTATATAATATTTACAAAAAAGTTAGGGATCCGCATGAAAAATTTATATAATTGAACCGTTGGCTGTATATTCAACCTCTTTTTCTATTATGGCGCGTCAGAATAGAAAAAGAGGTTGTATAGCGCAGGGTGCTTGCTTTTTCTCTACGGCCAGTGTCAGTTATGGAGTGTCGAGTCAATGTCAAAATCCCCAATGCTGTTAAAAAAGTAGATCCGTATGAAAACTGTGAAACCCATCGTTTTAGTGGATATAATTTCTGAAATTTTTGTTTAATACCCGTGCGAAGCCGGGGCGGGCCGCTAGTATATTATAAAAAGGAAAGATTTGATTATTTGTTTGTTTGAATTGAATAGGCTCCGCAACTACTGGACCGATTTGAAAAATGTCTAAAGGCTTCATACTTTTAAAATATTTTGAAAAACGTTTAAATTTTTCCATTTTCTCCCCTATCTCCCATTTGGATCTGTATTTGATAGGAAAAACATAGAGAATACTCTAATTCTTCTTATTATTTGAAAGTCTATAAGTAGAATGCTTTTTGAGATTTGGTCAAAAAACAAATTTTCGGAGGTGGGTTCGAACGGAGGTCTATTGCATAGATATCAAATCAAAGTAATCAGTAGATTTGGACAATTCAGAACAGTTTTTTGTCTAAGTTTCATATTTTTTGAAAAATTTACATCACTATACATATAGTAAGATAGAAAATACTTCACTATAGCACACAAAGAAAGAGAACATTGCAAACAGACACGTTAAAGTAGAGAATTATAAAGGGCTTATCGCTATGAGCGATCTCTTCCATGGAACTTATCTCGTGAAAAGAATCGAAAATATTACCAGTACCTACTCCCTAATCTCCGCAGTATAACTAGTACCTAAAGTACGTGTACGTATACATAATCGACAAATGCAAACCATCGGCGCGCGAGATACAATCGCACTTGATGCTCTTGTGTTGTTGTGTTTCTGAGTGTACCTACATACGTATTGTTTTGCCCGGATAGTGCGCTCTTCCTATCAGCGTGCCCGGAGACATTGTGGGGGTATGAACAGTTCACATTACGAAGGAACAAGTGGACGTGATTGGTTCATTTATAAACTTTCTACGGTTATATCGCTGTGGTGTGTATCGCTTTAAATTTGTCGATCGACTACCGCGTTTACGACGACGTAATTCGTCATCTTATAAAAAGATATAAATCGATGCGATATCACCTACGCATAGTTTCATCAGTATATCAGTTTTTTTTTTATAATGGAGGGTTAATTGTAGTGAGTGTCAGTGTCAGTGTCTAAATTCTTGCGGTTAGCCAGCTTTCTGGGCTCACCAAATTAATGATGAATACACCACTTCCACTTATTTCCTTTGTTCTGAGGTAGACAATCCGTCTGTTTTAATATTGTGTACGTCGCAAGTTTGTTGTTATGGACATGAATTTCTTTATAATACATACCGTCTTTTATTCTTCATGTAATGCTCGATGTCGTTGACACCCTAATATTGAAAATTTATCCGAGTGTAGGCTGACTAGGCATGTTTTAAATTTATTCCTAATTATACTCTTGATTATATGAATATGATACAGTGGTATGATACAGTAATTTTGTATATCTAGAATTAATTACATCATTATGTTGTTGTTTTATTAGTTCAATTCATTAATTATGTATGCGAAAAATGTTATCTGCTAGTTAAAAATAACGTTCTAATAGTTTTCTTAACAATATTTTAAAGTTGTTCACAAGCCCTTGTCGAATTGCTATCAATGAATCAAACAATTTTTTTTTTGCAAGAATAAATTATTATTTAGTTCAGAGAACATAAAATTAGATCCATAGAACCAAAAAAGCTACCTTGTTAAAATTATAGACCATTTCTGGTATAAATGTCTATGAGGTGCCATTAGTCTGTTTTCTGTATAAAATACCTACTAGTTAACCTCAGCAGCTCATTATCATAGTTATCTTTATGCCTACCTACGTACATAAAATACTTGAAAATCCATGCATTTTGAGGGTATCTCATTAAAACCATTATTGTGTACTACATTTTATGTTCCATACAAAGCTTGTGAATGTTTTCTCTTATAAAAGCTTGTTGTTGTTGGTATTTATATATCGATGTTATTCATATCATAAAGGTAATTGCAGAAATAAATGAAAATATTAAATCAGTTTAACTCGTAATCCACTGCAAAGAACCATCGCTTTTGTACATAGAAATAAATAACGAACGATTTCTTGTTCCTAAATATTCTGTAACTATCTTTGTTGATGTTTTATGTCTTTTAAAGGAGTTTCGAAATGAGACACATGTATGTCATAGCTATTATAAATTAGACTAGACATTTAGATGAATCAGTTTTAGACATTGTAAAGCTATTTCGTGGTACCTAATGGTTGCATAATATCTGAAAAACAAAATCCAAAAATTAGTTCTAATTAGCCTGGTGTGTCTCACATTGCTGGACAAAGGCCTCCCCGCATCGAGAGCCAAGCTTTCAAAAAGAAAACAGAACTATAAAATATATTATATTATTTGATGACTTTCATGACTGTATCTAAAACCATTCGTTCGCTCCGCCACTGTTTGTCCAACTTAAAGTGTGTCGCATTTCGCTAAAACCATTGAATGTTGGATTCCTATTCTAAACACAACCACAATATCCGTGTTTGGTTTATGAATTTGGCATGCTGTACACATTTCGCTCTTGTAGAATTAACAGTGAAACCAATTTCATGATGCTACAGTCAGCTCGTTGAAACAGCCAGCGGATCAGTTTCTTGTTCCATTTTATCTTTACGAATACGTACGGCTATAATTGATGTTGTGCGGTCGTACGGTTATTATTCGATCAGGAATACAAACGATCATGCATTACACAATCCTAATATCGAATATAACGTAAACCGATTGCTGTTTGAACGGGCCCTCAAGGGTGCATTTCCACTAGAGCTGAGCAGCAAAGTGTGTCAAACTCGCAGTCTATAAGATCACAACATCGAGCGAGCCGTTGGTTTGGCTTGACACATTCCACCGCTTAGCAACGTAGCTTAGCTCTGCTTGAAAACCACCTTTTACAACTTGAGCTTGACAATTCACCGTTTACTAAAGGTCACATTGATTAATATGCTGTTGTACAACACAGTTCATCGCCCGACTCGCTAAGCGAGCGCAGCGGTGGAGAAGCGCGCGGCACCGTGGCCTCTCCGGCGTCCCTGCACAAGCTGGCCGTGCCGCTGGCGAGGTGCGAGGTGCCTGAGGTGCGGGACGCAGCTATCATCGCCTGCGGAAACATTAACCCGGACGCACTCAAGTAAGTACCTGCCTACTGCATACCACACCCACCACCGAACGATAATCAGAGTTGAACATTACTGTTGCGATTCGTTTACGCCTCTACTAAATGTGAGAGGCCGGCTAGATTTTTTTTTTTATTTCAGATCATAGAAATCCATGTAAAATAATTATTACATTTTTTTAAGTTGCTAGAACTTAAAAAAATATACTATTACACCCCAAAGTAAACGAATGAACAAAATGTCACAGCAAATTATAAATTGAATAAAATTATAAACAAAAAAGTATTGCGAAATAAAAATAAAAATTACAGATTAAATTAAATATAAATTTGGATCAGATGGAGCCCATTACCACCTGCATCAACCTGTTGTGAATAGGGCAGTCTGTCCGTGCTACAATCATCTGCAGGATTCCGTTGCCGTTAGTGCCATAGCACTTTTGTATACAACTGTATGACATACAACTTGCCGTGTGGTGCCGGCATAGAATTTCACCATCCCAACTCTTCCCGTGGGTGTCGTAAGAGGCGACTTAGGGAAAACATCGTGGGGCGGGCAGCAGCACCCTCTGCAGAACAACTCCACTGAACTGCGATCCCCAACCCACATGCCCAGCGTGGGGATTATGGGCAATAACCCCCAAATGATGAGTAATGAATTCTACGGCACTCATTAGGGGAGGCCTATGTCCAGCAGTGGACTATCATAGGCTGTTGATGATGATGATGATGATGATGATGATGTATGACATAAGTTGTTTGTTGTAGTCGGCACTGGAACGCTAGGATATCATATATCATTTTGAACTTTCACGTAATTGATAATTATCGTTGATATCTACAGAGACCTGATGGAAGAGCTAGTCCCGCTCCTGCGCGAGGCGGTGGACCGTAAACAGGAGAACATGCGCCGGCGCAGGCGACGCGACGCGCTGCGGCTCAACCTGAACAAGATGTTATTGCTTATCGCGCAGAAGAAAACCTTCGCTAACAGGTAATGTAGCTTCGAGGAAGGTGGCTTTCACAAGATGTCTGTCATGTGTGACGGGACTGGTCTACCAATATAGAAGTAAATTTTTGTTTAAACATAACCTATGCTCTAATCGTATGAAGATTATATTTCTTTGAGGAAGGGCGAGGTTACCTAAATACAGGATATATTTAGTTAAAAGGGAATCCAAAAATATTTGATCAATATTTTTGTATTTTGTATATTTTGTATTATTGTTTATTATGCCTGGTTTTTTGTCAGTATTATCCAGCGACGCCTGGTAACCCTAGATCTCACACGGTAAAGCTATGATCGTCTGTTAGCAGTGCGTTCGCGCTGGAAGGCGGCGGGCTGCACCCCTGGCTGACGGAGTACTTGGAGGGGGTGCGACTTGGGCTGGAGGTGGACGCGGAGAAGGACGCGCCAGCCGCGCGCGAGCAGAGGCTCACCTTCGCTGACTTCCTCACGCAGCTGATCAAGAGCTTCCCTCGTGAGTACCCTGCTTAAGGACATGCACGTAACCACAGATGGTGCGGATCTCTGCACCACCGGCTGCGCGCGTACACTTCTTCTTTTTATATTTTGTTTGCCAACTTTGTTACGTATCTTCTACTGAAGAAGTACCTTCTGCTGAAGGAGTACCAACTACTGAAGGAGTACCTTCTTCTGAAGAAGTACCTTCTACTGAGGAAGCCATCCGATCATCTATATAAGATCATCATTATAATCTAAAGCAGTTAGGTGCCGCCGACCGAAACAACTGCGATTTATCGTCAGTAAATATTGTTGTTGTTTTTTTGCAGTGGAGATGTACAGCTGCTTACTGAAGAAGGAACTCATCCGATCGCTGTTCTGTCTGTTCGGCGCGTGGTGCGGAGGCCTGGTGCCGCAGCTCGGCGCGCTCATGCCGCAGCCGCCGCAGCCGGACACGGATGAGCGTCTCACGCTGTCTGCCCTCAGAGTGAGTACTGTACCTTCTACTGAAGAAGTAACTTCTACTGAAGAAGTACCTTCTACTGAAGGAGTACCTTGTACTTTATTGTGCCTTGTACCGAAAACCCTTGTAAATAAAATGTTTGTGTTAAACAGGCAATGAGCGCCCTAGTGACTTGCGGGCCTTGCTTCGCGCCGGCCGCACTCGCGGAGGATGGCTCGTTGTACCCCTGGCTACACGAAATGCTCAGCTCCAACGATGATAAGGTGATACTGATTTACTAACTCCTTCTGTCTGCTCCTTATAAAAGTCGTTCTATTTGTACCGTACTTTTTTTGTGCGTGACGATAAGTGAAACAAATCTGAAAAAAAATAATATTAGATTTTTTTCTTGTCTAGGATAGAACATTTTATAAAAATAGTATGTATTAATTATAATAAAAATTGATCTTTAGTTTTTTTTCATAATGAAAGTCATAATTAGCATTCTTTAACAACACAAAAACTACATTCGTAAACTACGCATGTATTTTTTGTGTTGTTACGAATGTTCCTTGAGGAAATACTAGACAGGAACATTGTAAGTTTTCATAATTACGCGTGATTATTTAAAAAACATTAAATAACATTCTATCATCTTGCATATCGCATTATAATGTTAGAGCAGTTCTTTGCGAGCGCCGCGCGCCGGCTGAACTACATATTTTATTGAATGAACGGAATGAATGTTGAATGTTGTGAGTATGTATATGTAATGGTTACATTGTTCGTCAGATATACGAAGTGGCGCGAGAAACGATAGTCCTCCTACTGGAGTGCAACCCAGACATCGGCCCACTGCTGGACTGGTGCGTGGACAAGTGCTACACGGGCGCGCCGCGGGTTGCCGACGGCTGCTTCATGGCGCTCGCGACTATCTTCAGTGCAAGGTAAGACTGAGTTGATCTTACTATACAGTTTTTTCGTCGTCTTTGCTTTATTCCGTCGTAGTCGTTTAGAGATCTAAGCATACAGCCAGACAGTGGGAAGCGACTTGCGAAAATTTAATTTTAATTTCAGTGCTCTATTTTGCGTTTTTCGGTGAATTAATAGACCATTCGAATCTTCGTGTTGCTATTCACGCGGGCGGTAAAAATACGCCAGCGCAACGTTCCGTGTGCCGCGTGCGTTATGTGAGGCTGCACTAATTCCAACACTCGTTAAATATTAATATTCATTCGAAAATAATTAAAACGTTTTTGGGATATTGCTTCAAGTCTTCGAACAGTATCAAAAACTGTCCTTATATATGTTTCTCTGTTCATTCGAGGATGTATACACAAAGCATTCTGTTTCCTTTTTGCATTCCAGTGACACAAACCGGATGTTGCTGTAAATTATCAGGCGAGAGACGAAAAAAGAGTGATTTAAATGCGTTCGTATGAATATGTTTATGTTTCAGCTCTCGCGCTGCAAACACAATTTTATCCACAATATTTTTATTTGGATAGAGAAAACGCTGTTCAAACAAAATTCGAATAACGCCCGGCGTCATCTGACGTATATATACATGGGCTTGAATTTGTAACTGAGATTCATTTTGGCGTTGCGCAGTACTGAATAACAAAATACGAAAATCCATTCATTCACTAGGTTCGAATGTCGCTGGCAATGGTGTTGTATGTATCAGCTATTTACACAAAAGTGACTATCGAAATCTACGCTAGAATTTAAATGTCAAAAAAAAGCACTTTGACTAGCTGATGCTATGTTCACATGCGCGCCGTGTAGCCCGGCGGGCTGCCAGTCAGTGCATTTGGTTCGCGGCATTCACGTTCACAGGCGCGTTTACGGGCTCGGGCGTACTGTTCACACGCTCGTGAACGTGAACGTGCACGTTGAATGTCGAGTTGAACGCGCGCATGTGAACATAGCATAAAACATTTACGAAGTTGACAACAACTAGACTTTTAGATAACACTTACTTACCACGGATTACTTGGTAGCTCGGAGTAACAACGTCATTCATACCTAAACTGGAATAACGATGACTGGGGGAAAATATGACGAGTCTAGATTTTATCTTAAGCCAGATGATGGAGAGAAGTTTAGAGACGACCCGGTGAAAAATATACTCTGTGCATTTACCCAGCCGTGGGTAAAATGCCATGTGGTGCCGGCATAGAATTTCACCACCCCAATTCTTCCCGTGGGTGTCGTCGGGCGGGCTGCATCGCCCTCTGCAGAACAACTCCACCGAACTGCAATCCCCAACCCGCATGCCCAGCAGCGTGGGGATTATGGGCAATAACCTCAAATGATAACCATCTATGGCGCTCCAATGGGAGGCCTATGTCCAGCTGTGGACTGACGATGTCGATGACGATGGGTAAAATCAGGCTGCGGATGATGATGAAGATTATATGGCTATAAAGTGTCTTGATTATACTTTTAGAGTTAAAGATATTTTAGTATATAATATACTAACAATATTTTATCTTAAAATAATTGATATAAAATGTTTTTTTTTTGTTTTTTAGTTTTTCGGTATCAACCATGTAAACTGGGTTATAAGAGCTATCTGAAATAACATATAAGACACATCATTAAAACAGTATTAATTTCGCATATACATACAAATGTTTTGAAGAATATGGCTTCCATCTATGTCTAAGGCATAAATAAATAAGCTGGCAACATATTGTTGTAGACAACACGTTTTCTATAATCTGTGGTCAGTTTTTTCTTTGACAACTCGTAGGTCGAAAAATATGCAGAAAGCTTTGTGAGTATTCCAAGTTATTATCTACAGAAAAAAGTATCTAAAACAATTCAAATTATATTGTATTGTAGGGTACAGTACAGGGTACAGTAACCCCAAATTGCTATAGAAGTTTTCACCGATTTCAAAGAAATCATTAGATAGGTATTCCTTGGTCAACATTTGCGTACATACCTATCTTACGTTTACATTGTTTTTAATAAAAAAAAATCCCTTAATAGACTAGACTCTCATAGTAGACTGCAAAGGACTACGTCCCTGTGGCGTACTGCTAAGATACTGCTTTACGTACCAGGTGCAAAACATATTCCAAACTTTTTAGTTCAACTCTGACGCGGCACCAAATCAAACTAACACGAGAAAAACAAACTAAACAAAAACGATTAAAAGCACTTTAATTTCATCATCATCATCATCATGATAGCTCATACATATCGCGGCGAGGATTCCCGACATGAGCTATGGCGCCTCGGCGAGTGTGAGCGAGACGGCGCGCAGGCAGCCGACCACGATTTTGTACATACTTACATGTCTATACTAATATTATAAAGAGGAAAGATTTGATTGTTTGTTTGTATGTTTGTTTGTTTGAATTGAATAGGCTCCAAAACTACTGGACCGATTTGAAAAATTCTTTCACCTCTAGAATCCTAAATTTTCCGTGATGAACATAGGCTATATAATATTTCCAAAAAAGTTAGGGATCCGCATGTAAAATTCAATAATTGAACCGTGCGCTGTATATTCAACCTCTTTTTCTAATATGGCGCGTCAGAATAGAAAAAGAGGTCGAATATACCTAATAGCGCACGGTGCTTGCTTTTTCTCTACGGCCAGTGTCAGTTATGGAGTATCAAGTCAATGTCAAAAATCCCAATGCTGTTAGAAAAAGAAAGGGATCCGTATGAAATCTGTGAAGCCCATCGTGTTAGTGTGTATAATTTCTGAAATTTTTGTTTAATACCCGTTAGAAGCCGGGGCGGGCCGCTAGTTTTGAAATATATTTGTATGGCATATAAAAATATTTTCTAGTGATGCACTGCGTAATAACATTTGCAATGTTTTGCTATACATTTTGTGTCATTTTCTATACTAATATTATAAAGAGGAAAGATTTGATTGTTTGTTTGTTTGTTTGAATTGAATAGGCTCCGAAACTACTGGACCGATTTGGAAAATTCTTTCACCATTAGAATCCTAAATTTTCCGTGATGAACATAGGCTATATAATATTTTCAAAAAAGTTAGGGATCCGCATGAAAAATTCAATAGTTGAACCGTGCGCTGTATATTCAACCTCTTTTTCTATTATGGCGCGTCAGAATAGAAAAAGAGGTTGAATATATAGCGCACGGTGCCTGCTATTTCTCTACGGCCAGTGTCAGTTATGGAGTGTCGAGTCAATGTCAAAATCCCAATCATGTTAAAACAAGTACGACAAGTGCGAGTGTAACTCGCGCGCCGAGGGTTTTGAACTTTTGTCGTTTAGGTAGGTACGTATATTGACGACCTGTTAGCGCGGTGGGCTTACAACGCAGGAGGTTGCGGTTTGATTCCCGCCTCGGGACTAATATTTGTAAGATCTGCTGATTATTTGTTCGAGTGTTCTAGTCCTTTTCTACGTACACAAAAATAAATCATCTAATGTGATACTTATATATACTTTATTGAGTATAACAGATATCGTAGTAGTACGAATTACACAAGCTTGCTTAGCTTGTCGCTAAATGATGTTGTGTGGATTATCCAGGATACATTACTCTTCTCATATTTTTTGGAGCACGGTGGAATTCATGAATTCAATAATCTTATTATCTAAATATTCTTCGAGCGCAGTGGAATACATTGGGTATGGACTTTAAAATTTTGAGAACAACGGTTTCCTGGCGCTGTGGAACCCTACTATTACAGTTACTACAGAGATTAGTGGGTAGGTAAGTGGGTTGGTACCTACAATTATTTTTTCGACTTTTTTCTACGTATTTCACTAAGTATGAAACTTAGACGATTTTTAAAACCTGTTTTGAATTGTCGAAATCCATACCTTTGATTTGATATTGCTCTCAATGAAATAGCCCCCATTGTATGAAAATTAGTTTTTTGACCATATTTCGAAATCTTTCCTCTTTATAATATTAGTATAGAAAATGACACAAAATGTATAGCAAAACATTGCAAATGTTATTACGCAGTGCATCACTAGAAAATATTTTTATATGCCATACAAATATATTTCAAAACTAGCGGCCCGCCCCGGCTTCGCACGGGTATTAAACAAAAATTTCAGAAATTATACACACTAACACGATGGGCTTCACAGATTTCATACGGATCCCTTTCTTTTTCTAACAGCATTGGGATTTTTGACATTGACTTGACACTCCATAACTGACACTGGCCGTAGAGAAAAAGCAAGCACCGTGCGCTATTAGGTATATTCGACCTCTTTATCTATTCTGACGCGCCATATTAGAAAAAGAGGTTGAATATACAGCGCACGGTTCAATTATTGAATTTTACATGCGGATCCCTAACTTTTTTGGAAATATTATATAGCCTATGTTCATCACGGAAAATTTAGGATTCTAGAGGTGAAAGAATTTTTCAAATCGGTCCAGTAGTTTTGGAGCCTATTCAATTCAAACAAACAAACATACAAACAAACAATCAAATCTTTCCTCTTTATAATATTAGTATAGACATGTAAGTATGTACAAAATCGTGGTCGGCTGCCTGCGCGCCGTCTCGCTCACACTCGCCGAGGCGCCATAGCTCATGTCGGGAATCCTCGCCGCGATATGTATGAGCTATCATGATGATGATGATGATGAAATTAAAGTGCTTTTAATCGTTTTTGTTTAGTTTGTTTTTCTCGTGTTAGTTTGATTTGGTGCCGCGTCAGAGTTGAACTAAAAAGTTTGGAATATGTTTTGCACCTGGTACGTAAAGCAGTATCTTAGCAGTACGCCACAGGGACGTAGTCCTTTGCAGTCTACTATGAGAGTCTAGTCTATTAAGGGATTTTTTTTTATTAAAAACAATGTAAACGTAAGATAGGTATGTACGCAAATGTTGACCAAGGAATACCTATCTAATGATTTCTTTGAAATCGGTGAAAACTTCTATAGCAATTTGGGGTTACTGTACCCTGTACTGTACCCTACAATACAATATAATTTGAATTGTTTTAGATACTTTTTTCTGTAGATAATAACTTGGAATACTCACAAAGCTTTCTGCATATTTTTCGACCTACGAGTTGTCAAAGAAAAAACTGAAAACAGATTATAGAAAACGTGTTGTCTACAACAATATGTTGCCAGCTTATTTATTTATGCCTCAGACATAGATGGAAGCCATATTCTTCAAAACATTTGTATGTATATGCGAAATTAGTACTGTTTTAAAGATGTGTATTATATGTTATTTCAGATAGCTCTTATAACCCAGTTTACATGGTTGACGACACCCACGGGAAGAATTGGGGTGGTGAAATTCTATGCCGGCACCACACGGCATTAAAATTTTACGCCGGCACCACATGGCATTTTACCCACTGCTGGGTAAATGCACAGAGTATATTTTTCACCGGGTCGTCTCTAAACTTCTCTCCATCATCTGGCTTAAGATAAAATCTAGACTCGTCATATTTTCCCCCAGTCATCGTCATTCCAGTTTAGGTATGAATGACGTTGTTAGCCCGAGCTACCAAGTAATCCGTGGTAAGTAAGTGTTATCTAAAAGTCTAGTTGTTGTCAACTTCGTAAATGTTTTATGCTATGTTCACATGCGCGCGTTCAACTCGACATTCAACGTGCACGTTCACGTTCACGAGCGCCTGTGAACGTGAACCAAATGCACTGACTGGCAGCCCGCCGGGCTGCACGGCGCGCATGAATGTGAACATAGCATCAGCTAGTCAAAGTGCTTTTTTTTTGACATCTAAATTCTAGCGTAGATTTCGATAGTCACTTTTGTGTAAATAGCTGATACATACAACACCATTGCCAGCGACATTCGAACCTAGTGAATGAATGGATTTTCGTATTTTGTTATTCAGTACTGCGTAACGCCAAAATGAATCTCAGTTACAAATTCAAGCCCATGTATATATACGTCAGATGACGCCGGGCGTTATTCGAATTTTGTTTGAACAGCGTTTTCTCTATCCAAATAAGAATATTGTGGATAAGATTGTGTTTGCAGCGCGAGAGCTGAAACATAAACATATTCATACGAACGCATTTAAATCACTCTTTTTTCGTCTCTCGCCTGATAATTTACAGCAACATCCGGTTTGTGTCACTGGAATGCAAAAAGGAAACAGAAGGCTTTGTGTATACATCCTCGAATGAACATCCACAGCGCCACAAAACCGTTGTTCTCAAATTTTTAAAGTCCATACTCAATGTATTCCACTGCGCTCGAAGAATATTTAGATAATAAGATTATTGAATTCATGAATTCCACCGTGCTCCAAAAAAATATGAGAAGAGTAATGTATCCTGGATAATCCACACAACATCATTTAGCGACAAGCTAAGCAAACTTGTGAAATTCGTACTACTACGATATCTGTTATACTTAATAAAGTATATATAAGTAGGTATCACATTAGATGATTTATTTTTGTGTACGTAGAAAAGGACTAGAACACTCGAACAAATAATCTGCAGATCTTACAAATATCAGTCCCGAGGCGGGAATCAAACCGCAACCTCCTGCGTTGTAAGCCCACCGCGCTAACAGGTCGTCAATATATGTACGTACCTACCTAAACGACAAAAGTTCAAAACCCTCGGCACGCGAGTTACACTCGCACTTGTCGTACTTGTTTTGTATCGCGTGAAATATCACCTATCGTGTTTTTGTCTAGTGATGCACCAGAAAATATCCTCAACTATAATATGTATGAATTTCAAAACTATAGGCCTTATAGTTATTGAGGTACGGCCAGTTAAAAATCCCGAAATTCGGGAATCTTCGCCTTAATAATGTCTAATTTAATGAACTGCATAGTCGACCAAAGGTCGAATCGCGTTTTAGACTAACTTTTTACAAAATCTTTAGTTGTGATCAGGGGATTTTTGAAACTTTTTTTTCGCTAATGCCCTGTAAGTATCTATCTGAGTCGGCAGGAGATTATTGGCATAAGCCCTTTTTTACCTACATAAATATCTAAATATAATAGTTACTTCATTTTAGTTCTCATCTTTCATTAAGTCAACTCCCCTTCGCTGGATGAAGAATTATTATCGACTTCCTAGCGCTGAACCCCCTAAACTCAATATTTAATTAAGTATCTCTTACACAGTACTTATTGATATTTTAATAATCTGCCATCTAAATGTCTAGTTTTGATTTAATTCTGTGTCATTTCTCCCTCTCACAACCACGTATCCTGGTCTGTATTAAATGACGGCCGCGTTATTCTCTTGGGATAACAATAGTTTCCTGAACCTTATTCATCGGGATGCAGAGTGCACTGTGTATACTCTGAGCGGATCAAAGCGTCCAGTTAGTGGGCTATTAGGAATAGTGCGCCTGGCCCTGATATTAGGTAGGTGCGGTCGTAATCGACTAATGCCTCGCTGACAGATTGAGTGATCGCTGTTTGTCCTTATATCGACACGGCAAGTAGGCAAGATGCTCTTCTGACCTACTGAAAATGACGCTCCGGTTAAGACTCCCTGTACCTACTCAGCACCTATGTAATTGACATACAGTGTTAACATGATGAGAATATTCTGTCCTCGACAACGATCAAATGGTAATCCAATTGCAAGTGCGTGACCTGTTGCATAGGAATCGCTTCGGCGACCCGCGGTTGCTCTATATGCTCAGTGAAGTCCAATGAATAATCCAAGGGAAGAATAATTTAATTTTTTTTAATTTCCGCTAGCAGAACATACTGCTAGCGGTTATTAAATTAGCTATTTGAAGTCGCGGGCAAAATTTTATTTATCCAATATTACACTTCAGGCCCCTCTAGCCTAATATATCCCTATTGTTTGCTATTATATCGGTGATTTGTCTCGTTAAGCCTGCCTGATCCGGTCCACAAAGGAGCATGTAAAGGGATACGTCGGTCGTCGGCTCTCTCATAAAGATTTTTGGGCATCTTTTGTTAATAAACATTTTATGGCACCATCTCGGGTTCACTCTTCATGATGAAAAGAATCTTCAAAAATTAAGAATAGACAATTGTACAAACTTATTAACTAATTACAATTATGTATGTAACTAAATTAAAACTAGTATTTACAATTGGAACAATTGAGCTAACTGCAGATTGTTGCAAACGAACTACAAGTATTTCAACTGATCCATATCAATACCAGTTGGAAGTGTACCAAAGATGCTGGCTGCATTGCCTCGCAAAATGCTGATGCCAGAGACTGACCAGCTCTCGGGTCACACGTCGCTTCGATCAGACTAGACGCTCAGATAATTTTTTGAAAAAAACGAACAGACTTCAATATGTCGCATCACATAAAATTCATCTTTTTAAATTTATCTAACTTAGCGAAACTAACTGCGACTATATCCTGGAATAGCCTATATTTTGTTCTAGGTCTAAATATAATATCTGCAAAATTTCAGCCTGATCCGTTTAAGTAAATTCAAACATACAATTGACTGGTTTTGGATAAGAAGGGGAGAATCTACGCTCGAAACTGTTAAATTTCACAAATCCATAGAAAAGAGAACAAATAATCAGGAGAAGAATATTATAATATCGAATTCCGCGACCCCCAACGGCGAGTGAACACCACAAGTTCATTTATTCATGTTGTTTCGGTTGAATATTTATTTTTAGCTTTGTCAAACATAATAATCTCACGTATCTAACAAAATTATACTAGTTTCTTTTCTTCATTTAGCTCCGGCCATGGAGAGACAAACAACATCTCTCGTTAATTGTGCTAATAACGCGGTATGAAATAAAAATTCGTGGAGTAGAGGGATTTCTCGGGCTCCCGGGGCTGGTAATCCTGGCGGTGGCCGCGCAAGCACGATCACACGATCATTATAGCCTGCGTACCATTTAAACATTGAAATGCTTTGCTTACAGATTAGCTGCTTTATTTTTATGTCTGGCGGATATCATTTGCGTTACAGCATAGCAATTAGAACGGGTATTTATAATTGAAACCCTTAACTGCAAACTTGTAGTAATTCTATCAATCGCTAAACCTGTTCATTTACCCATGTATATTTTGGGAGTTTTCGTATCTCAATGTAAATTGCGAAATAGAACTGTTTATTGATCCTTATTCAAGACGGAACCTATTCGAGTTAATGAAAATTGGCTCACGCAAGAAAACATTAGTACAAAAATAAACGTACAGCGTATGAACCAAAAGGGTCCTGCCTCAGCATAATGTTGCTTGACAGGAGTCGAGCGACGCTGGTTTTCTGGTAGGACCTTTTGTGCGTGCGTGTCTACACGGCTGACCACACAAAAATATTACAATTTTAATCACAAACACGCTGTATCAACTTACTTGTTCTACCCAAAAGACATACTACATAATATCGGTTTGAACTATTGCGAAAACTAAGATATGAACCACGAAAACCATATAAGTATCTCCGGCTTTTATCAAAGGATTAATCCAATTTATGTCATGGCTAGGTTCCTTTGTGCCGTCTGATCGCTTAAACTTTACAGTAGCCTCGCGACGGCTCACAGTTATACAAAATATAGTCTATTAAAGCAGGTGAATCGACTGCGGTACCTCCGAGATAGCTTGACCACCCACAACCCGCAAACAAATTGATTCCGGGCTACGTAACAACATTTCAGGCCGATGAAGCCGGATATGAGGGAGAGATTGGTAGGCATCTAGCAGCTTGGGGAATTGTGAAATGGTTTGATAACATATGCTTGCAACCGCAACTATGGGTTTTTGATTAGTTTGGGAATTTGATTATGGTGAAAATGTATACTTGAATTTATCCTGATGTGTTTTCAGAAAAAGTCATGTAGGTTTTGGGTAAAAATTCTAAACCGGTAATATAGAATTAACTTTCTCAGCAAAAAAAAAAAAATATTTTCGGTATAAAAGGTTTAGTCTAGTATCTTTATTGTATCTCATTAGCATGATCTGGGGCCGTCCGGTCGATTCACCCGGTATTTTGAGAGGGAAGCGTGAGCTGTAACCAACAGCCCAAAAGCCTTTGTGAGAGTTGATGTAAAGGCGAGGGCAACATATAGCAGGTATCATCCTCGGTTGCACAATATGATACGCCCGAAAATGATATCCGATAGTTGCAGACTATTGCAAAAGGTTATTGTGATGAGTGATTAAAAGCGGCTGACGATGGCATCCCAAATGCAGGTTGGGTGCCTCAAAATGCCGGAAAGGAACAATACCGGCACAAATAACTGAGAGTGTATTTTCTCTTTATTACGCTCCTTTACACATCCACCTCCGAGTCTACTTCCTAAGATGCATCTCTTGCGACACTCAGACCATGAAGATCAGACCAATGAAGGCAAATAAGTGGTGAGGATCTGGTTCTCTTGGGATGCCACTCCACAGGCTGAGACGAGAACTAGGATCTTTATCAAGCACTCGTGATGTCGCTATCACCAACACCTCTTCACAAGTTGCGGATTGATTTTATTATTGCTTGCCTATCTTCCTATCAATGTCAAGTAACTAATGGTGGTGCGTCATAGGTTAACGTGGCTAAATTATCTTAATAGTTCGTCTCGCCCTATCTCTCTCTCTCTTGTAGTTTGCACAAGAATAACGTACAGCTTAATCATCCTCTGGTCTTTACTTAAGGTATAGTCGACAGAGTATTTTTCTGAAAGCGCAAGTATTTTTTTAGTATTATCCTATCATTTTCACACCGTCTCTTATACACGATTGAAACCTAATTTAGGACGCTACCCAATAATAGGAAAGACGTAAATCTTTGAAAATGGACATAAATACAGGTCACAGCAACTGCAACTGAAAAAATAAACCCTCATTTGAATGAAGTTTGCCTTCATTTCCGTTTGCATACAGCTTGTATACGTATACCATGTAATACTGTACTGCAGATGGTTCGCAGAAAGTGCGTAAAGTGAACACTAACTGAACTATTGCGTCCAATATCTGAATCAAAAGTTTCTGGCATACATCATCGTCTTTATTATCGGCACTCGCCGGTTTGGGATGTTTTCACAGCTAGGCTGCACTTTACTCACAGTGGATGCGCGGTGGCTTACGGGGGCCTGGGGGTGGCGCGTGGGGTGGCCACAGTGACGTGACGTGAAAGCTATTGTACAGTGTAGCCATACCTATTGCAGGTCTGCCAAACAAAGATTTGTTATTTTTACAGTTCTACCTTTAGATTTTTGAACGTAAGAGATGGTGTGCGCGAATTAATTCGTTAGACACAAATTGTTGTAATATTATAAAGAGGAAAGATTTGATTGTTTGTTTGTTTGAATTTAATAGGTCCCGAAGCTACAAGACCGATTTGAAAAAATCTTTCATCATTAGAATCCCAAATTTTCCCTAATGAACATAGGCTATAGAATACTTTCCAAAAAGTGAGGAATGCGCATGAAAAATTAATTTGAAAAATAAAATTAAAAGCCGATTATATCTTATAACATGCAACGCTTGATACCGCTGTTCTGAAGACGCCTGGGACATAATCCAAAGTGGTTTGATATCCCAACCACCAGCTCATTAGTAAGCTTACATACCATTAGCAACAAAATAGGATATTTTTTTTTTTTAATTTGATAATTTTTTTAAATGACGCGTTTTTTTGCTGACTTTTAAATAGAATACAAATTAATAACGATGATTGTTCATCATTTATTATTTGGATTCATAGTAAAGTGTGTGTATGTGAAAATAGTGATATTATACAATTGATGGAATTTCTCGAAAATATATAGCATCGAATAATATATGTATCTAAATCATATGCCGTGTGGTGACGGCATAATATAGAATTTCACCACCCCAACTCATCCCGTGGGTGTCGTAAGAGGCGACTAAGGGAAACACACCGGGGGGCGGGCAGCAGCGCCCTCTGCAGAACTACTCCACTAAACTGCGATCCCCAACCCGCATGCCCAGCGTGGGGATTATGGGCAATTACCCCCATGATAAGAACCGCCACAAAATGGCCCCCAGTTCCCGGCCGCCTCGCTATTCCTGGCCATGGTAGCGGCCACGGTAACGGCGGGGCAGGGGGTGCTAGGAATCTCCGGGCTACATTAGGCTACCACACCCCACACACACTGACCCTGGCAACGTTTAACGGACGCACTCTGAGGCTTGATCACCATCTAGCGCAGTTGGAAGTGGAGCTAGAGAACATTAAATGGCATGTTCTAGGGTTATGTGAAGTCCGTAGAGAGAGGGAGGACACTGTAACCTTAGACTCGGGCCATCTTCTCTACTTTCGCGAGGGTGATAAAACATCCCAGGGTGGCGTAGGTTTCCTCGTCAATAAGGCCCTCTCTAACAACGTCGAAGAAATCTCCAGTGTGTCGACCAGGGTAGCGTACCTGATCCTTCGGCTGTCTAAGCGCTACAGCTTGAAGGTCATTCAGGTCTACGCACCGACCTCGACACACTCGGATGATGAAGTGGAGGATATGTACGAAGACATATCCAAAGCCTTACATCACACCACCAAGGCTCACTTCAACGTTGTTATGGGGGACTTTAACGGCAAGGTGGGAACCCAGACTGGCAACGAATCCCGAATAGGCCCGCATGGTTTTGGTGTTCGAAATCACAGGGGACAAATGCTCGTCAACTTCCTTGAGAAAGAGGGGCTGTTCTTAATGAACTCTTTCTTTAAGAAACAGCCCCAAAGGAAGTGGACATGGCGGAGTCCCGATTCTGTGACAAAAAATGAGATCGACTTCATCATGACGGATAGCAAGCATATATTCAGAGATGTCTCAGTGATCAACAGGTTCAATACCGGATCTGATCACCGACTCCTTCGAGGCTCTCTGAATATAAATTTGAAGCTTGAAAGAAACCGTCTGATGAAGTCCACGCTCCGACCGAACCCAATCCAAATCATGGCGGGCACCGAGAAGTTTCAGCAGCTTCTCGGGGATAGATTCGCTGCCTTGGAACCCACTGATGACGCTGACGAGACCCTACACAATCTGGTAGAAACGCTGAGGGACGAGGGCATCAAGTTTTGCAAAAAGCAGCGTACTGGTAAGAAGTCCAAACTCTCGGATGAGACTCTTGGGCTGATGACAAAAAGACGGGAAACCACCCAAGCGACTTCGTCAGAGAGGTCAGACCTGAACAAGCGAATTGCGAAGATGGTACGATGCGACCTTCGGAGCTCTAATACACGCCTCATTGAAGAGGCGATAGAGCGAAACCGAGGGTCCAAAGTATTCACTCAGCAGCTTGGAAGGAGCCACCTGACGAAGCTTTCAACGCACGACGGAAGGACCGTATTGTCGAAGCCGGAGATATCGGCCGAGATAGAGGACTTTTATGGCCGTTTATACGCTGCACATGCTCCCCGTTCCCAACGAGACGACCACGATTCTAGAGCCACCTTGATACGCCACTATACCGACGAACTGCCAGACATCAGTCAAGACGAGATCGTGTTAGCTCTGAGGCAGCTTAAAAATGGAAAAGCCCCCGGTGAGGACGGAATAACATCAGAGCTTTTGAAAGCTGGAGGATACCCTGTTATACAGGAGTTACAGAGCCTCTTCAACGCCGTCCTTCACAGTGGGAGAACTCCAAAGGCGTGGAGTGGGAGTTTGGTGGTGCTCTTTTTTAAGAAGGGAGATAAAACCCTTCTTAAAAATTATAGACCCATCTCGCTCCTAAGTCACGTCTATAAGCTTTTCTCGAGAGTTATATCGAACCGTCTCGCCAGGAGACTCGACGAGTTTCAGCCACCGGAGCAGGCTGGGTTTCGCGGAGGATATGGTACCATAGACCACATTCACACAGTGAGGCAGATTATACAGAAGTCCGAAGAGTATAATCAGCCCCTGTGTCTGGCTTTTGTGGACTATGAGAAGGCTTTTGACTCCGTTGAAACCTGGGCTGTTCTACAATCCTTACAGCGATGCCAAGTAGACTATCGTTATATCGAGGTGCTGAGATGTCTCTACGAAGCCGCTACGATGAGTGTCCGAGTACAGGACCAGCAGACTAAACCAATCCAACTGCGCAGAGGAGTGAGGCAGGGGGATGTCATATCCCCGAAACTGTTCACGAGCGCGTTGGAAGATATGTTTAAGACGCTGGACTGGAAAGACAAGGGCATCAACATAAACGGCGACTACATCTCACACCTGCGATTCGCTGATGACATAGTCTTAATGGCGGAGTCGCTAGAGGAGCTGAACCGGATGCTGGACAGTCTAGGTTCAGCCTCCCGATGTATCGGTCTTGGCATGAATTTGGATAAAACCAAAGTCATGATCAATGCCCACATTGATCCAAGACCGGTGATCGTACATGGCCACCTTCTCGAAATTGTTTCTGAGTACACTTACCTCGGGCAGATTTTGCAGTTGGGTAAAAACAATTTCGAGAAGGAAGCCAAGAGGAGGATCCAGCTAGGCTGGGCAGCATTCGGAAAACTACGTCGAGTCTTCTCGTCATCCATACCGCAATGTTTGAAAACGAAAGTTTTTAATCAGTGCGTCCTACCAGTCATGACCTACGGAGCTGAGACGTGGACACTCACGATAGGGTTGGTCCACCAGTTCAAAGTCGCTCAGCGCGCTATGGAAAGAGCTATGCTCGGAGTTTCTCTGAAGGATAGGATTCGTAACGAATTCATCCGACAGAGAACTAAGGTCATCGACATAGCTCAGAGAATTAACAAACTGAAGTGGCAGTGGGCCGGCCATATTTCGCGAAGAACCGATAACCGCTGGGGTAAACGTGTTCTTGAGTGGAGACCGCGACTCGGTAAACGTAGTGTAGGACGCCCTCCGGCCAGGTGGGATGACGATCTGCGAAAGACTGCTGGCAGATGCTGGATGCGACAAGCCGAAGACAGGGCGCTATGGCGCTCATTAGGGGAGGCCTATGTCCAACAGTGGACTAACATAGGCTGATGATGATGAATCATATCGGGCCGATATCCGACGTTATCCTACAGCGAGTTCTCTTTTCTTGGAAAGTATTGAAATATAAATACAATTTGTCTTTTGTTATCAGGGAGTACCCATGCGACCACTACACAGCCATCATCAACGTGACCCTCATGTGCACTGGGTGTCCCCGAGCGCCGGTACACGAGAGCGCGCTGCAACTACTCCAACTCCTGGACAAGAGGTTCTTCGGGACCGAGCGCCCGCTCCCAGTCGCTGATGAAGACCCTGGTGAGTGCTAGACTGTACGGCTCATTTTGTTTTCTTGATATCAAATAAACTGTACTTATTGTCAAACATTTCAATAGTTTATATAGTTACGCCTACGATGGTGGTTTTCGGTCTGAACCTCTGGGTGATATCTCATAAAAATACAATAATATAAGTAGAAAAACTATGGTCGTTGCCATTTAAAAAGTAAAGTAGCATAATAAGCATTCTTAAATAATGAAATATCAATATAGTAAAATATTGCGTTCTCGCATAATACAAATATTTAAAAGCGTTTAGTTAGAGTAGCTGTATAGGGTTTTCCAGGAACTTTTTTGGGTGTTTTGAGAAACTTAGATTTGAACATGTGTAATGATTGGGTTTTGCGCAGTGGGGGAAGTAGATCATTCCAACAGCGAGACGCTGAAAGTGGAATGAACCTCGAAAAGTCACAGTCCTGTGTTGAGTCTAACAAAGTTTTTGTAAACTTATTATTAAGAAGAAAATATGCATTTTTGCGCCTACATTTTTGCCGCGAAAAACAATTTTTTTTTTAGATTTTTTAATATCTTCCTTGACGTCTTTAAAGATGTGTCTCTGCAAGTGAATATAGCTGGAACCTAAAACTATTTAATTTATTCTGTCTGAGATTTAATAGCTATTTGAGGTTTCCTCCAACTTCGCGTTTTATGATCATGCTTATTCGATGTCCTATTATTATTTAATTCTGGATAAAGTACCTTCTTGTGAACCTAATCAGAAGTCACATCAAACTCAAAATATTGTAAGCATAGAAAATCACGCGGAATTCAAACATAAGTTCGACGAACTGAATGCCAGCGGTAAGTACATACTGAGAGATTTGCTTTGATCTCTGGAGCATGTTTGCGCTACATATTCTTTACACAAAAAAGGATTTATTCATATTCTTAGATTAATTAATATGCTTAGTATTCTTTAGAGCTAGTAGTAGTTCGTTTGTTTGATTATGTGATCTCCTACGCGAGGAATATTTTATGTATTACAACAAGATTTCCCTATAGCTTTCGGATGATATGATCATTATATTGATCATAATATCATGGTGTCTGTAGTAAATCCATTACGGTGAACCGCTTGTTTTGTGTACTCTAGACGCTTATGAATCTGCCTGTATCTAAATTAAAAAAGTGTTTCGTAACATCCATCCTTAGTCATGAAACCCGGCTTCTTTAGAGAAATCGATAAACTTCTCGTTTTTATTTTGCAAAGCTCTTCCCTTGCTTGTTAAACTAATACGCTGTCTGAAAATAAAAGATAAAGTGCCGGCGCGACGACGTGAACAAAATATTACTTCACGTCGAACAGAGGTACCTCAGGAAGTTCCTTTTTGATTAATAAAATAAAAACTGGTTAGATTTAAACACCAAAGACATCGAAAAAAATCGCAACCGTATACAAAAATATAGTCATGCGACCAGTATCTTTGTTTACCTGGATTTAATCAATAATCATTAAAGCTCATAGATTGGTATCCATGAGCTTTATTGACTATATTGAGCAGGAACATCATGCAGTCATGGGCTTACCAGGATGATGAGGAGACAAAAATAAGTAAGTAAAGATCGTGACACACTGAGTAGATGAACAATTACATACACTCCTGGCTTAACCTAGGATCATTATTGCCGCTGAAAAAACTTTTCTGACTGTCTTTTGTTTATTAATATTTTTACCACGCTGACCTACTGAATCCAAATCAACACTATACGATGGTTTTCTAATACCATTTTCGTGTAGCTTCAACGGTAAGTGTACTTGCCCTTACTGTCCAAAAATTTCACTCTGTTTAGTCCAATAGATACCGCCTGAATTATTGTCTCATAGGACTAGCCTATGTGTTCCATCGTTTATTTGCGTCAGCATCCTGCAATATAACTATGTATTCAAACTGCATACTTTGGCTTGTCCAGTGTAACAGTATAGGCTAGGGGGATTTAACCACGGAACCCGATATACTCGAAAAACTAATGCAATCACGGTCCACTACTTGTTGTGGGGTACGGGATAAGTGATTTATGGCTGCTTCAGTTCCGCAGACGTATGTCACTGTTTCCCACTGTTGAAAATTTTCTCATATAATTGGCAAAGTTTTATAAAATATGGTTTCGATAAAAATTAATGAGGGACGGAAAATTTTGGAGTCTTTTTTATCTAATTTTATTTTATCTTATTAGCCTATACTTACTCCATGTTTTATTTTATTAGCCTTTACTTACTTTGTAAAAAGAAATCTTTTTAGTACTTAATAGGTAGTGCTTTCACTATTCACCCCTCGTCACCCCCTTCTCCCGGGCTTCACCTGCGTATATCTTATCCTATTAACTTGGCGCTCTCTTTGACATAATTTTTGCTTTGTTCTCTGTCAGTAATATTTGATAGATAGGTCCCAATAGAGCGTGGCACTGCCGTTTTTGCGAACTGGCGCTGGTGTGTACCTATAGTATGAAACTTCAGGAGCTGGTAGGCCGTTTCGGAGACCCTTTGGCTCATTTTGGCTACTTGGTTGTGTCTCTGTGTAAGTACTGAGAGTTAGCAAGTTGCGAACAACTAGAAAGTATGCGACGGAGAAGACACGATTGGTTTAGTCATGTTGCATACATGTATTTATAAAATAAAATAACGTAATAAATGCACTGTTTCTTTCACATTACACGATTTTATGGGAAAAGAGCTGCTTTAATGGGATAAAATTTAACTTATGGAAAGAAATATCGGTGGAAATGATGGCAGAAATGAAGAATGATCGGCAACTGCAGTTTCTTCAAAACAAAACCGAAATTTTATAGAGATTTCGAGTTAGGTTGCGAAACCCTTATAGCCTCGCGTTATCTGTCCTCTGTCAAATGTAAGTTGCAACGAAATTATCGAATGTAAGTTGTAATGATATAATCCTACGCCAACCGGAAGGCACGCCACAATACTAAAAGCTTGTCGAGGGGATTCAGAATGTTTTTAATGCCTTCTCCTTTATCTCTACACCCGTCTATTACCAAGACGAGCTTTGCGTATTTCACGATATAAGGTTAAAATGGATGATGTATTGAAAATAACTGTTCTGTATTATATCAATACAAAACAAGTACGACAAGTGCGAGTGTAACTCGCGCGCCGAGGGTTTTGAATTTTTGTCGTTTAGGTAGGTATGTATATTGACGACCTCTTGGCGCGGTGGGACAAGGTCCGCTTACGACGCAGGAGGTTGCGGTTTGATTCCCACCTCGGGACTAATATTTGTACGATCTGCAGATTATTTGTTCAAGTGTTCTAGTTCTTTCTACGTACACAAAAATAAATCATCTAGTGTGATACTTATACTTTATTAACTATAACAGCTATCGTAGTAGTACCAATCACAAGCTTTGCTTAGCTTGTGGCTAAATTATGCTGAATGGATTATCCAGGATACATTTTCTCTTCTCAAAAATTTTTGTAATTTTTTTGACTTTTTTAAAAAATATTTTAAATAGTATAATCTTCAAACCAATACCTTTCATTTGATACCACTTTCGACTATGTAGGACCCATTTAAAATTTCGATTTCAAAATTTGTACTGAAAATCTTCATTTTGATTTTTCATTTATTTTTCTATAAATCTTTGCGGGTGCACAAAATGTTTTATTATTTCAAATTTCAAGTCAATAGCTGCAGTAGTTTCTGAGATATTAAGGATTTTAAACACAAAACAGTAAAAAGCGATCCCATGAGGGTTTTGAAAACGATGTCAAAACCCTAATGAAGAGAAGTTTATTTGCACGTTGCGAAACATGTGACTCGACGTGACAGAAGTAGTTCATTTAATTAGCCGCAGTGGTTCGTGGTTCAAAGAAAAAGTGTGAGAGACCACAAGAGACAATCACATATTCTACATAACTTAAAATCAACAATTAAATATAATCCATTAGTCATTTTACGCGCAGCATCATTAAGCCACAAATTAAAGGAGGGACTATTTGAGGAAGTACTTCTTTTATAATTCATATACCTAATTGTCAACAATATAATAAAAAAATATAATTTAAATATTATAGTAATTGAATGTTTTCATCGAATTGCTTACACAACACAACAAGCTTATCATAAATAATGTAAATAATGTGTGATCTCAATGAAAGCTACGTCGTAGTAGGTATGTAGCACGTCTACGAGTCTCGTAGAAGTATCGTAGCACGAGCGTAGCACAGGCATGCTTCGTAGACGCGTCTGTGTCGCTTCTAGCTATAATGTTCCGCTCCATTGATATTGGGCTCTTAAGAATGGGCGTTTTTGCTTACACTGAGACCAACTGAGAGCTTCTTAGGTTAATCATTCTTATCCCTCATTTCATTGAGGTAATGACGCGGCCTTCTATTGCTGTGTTCTAAATAGCAGCATTTATCAAGCAACATCTAGTTATTGAAGTAGCGTAAAAATCAACAGACAAGGTTAGGCTGTAATTCTGGCTAGTTAAGAAAGCGTTCTATTAAGACGATTATAAAATACAGAATTTTATGTTTGGTATATATTAAACAATATACTGTGTGCAATACAAAAGGCAGATTCTATTTAAATTTAATATTGTATTAGTATTGTATTTTTGCAAATTTTGTTGCTTAAACGTGCACGCTCCTGTGTTAGGCAATAATGAGCCGTGGAAATCAAACTGGATTATTTGCTGTTCGTGGAAAACCATTATGCGATCCATTTCACTGAAATAGTATATTCAATATGTGGTTTACTTAATGTTAAGCCGGAACCTAATGAACCAGAACGGAATTAGATACTGTAGATAGGCTGAGGCTTGTTATAAAGGTCCCTCTCGACCTCTCGACCGACGAAGCGAAGAATTACGTTTCGTTATTTTTACTCATGGAGCTTTATTCAGCAGTCAAAACCTCAAAGGCAACAACAGCAATATGGGGTGGAAAGAGCCCTGACATAGGTACGACGTGCTGTTTACATGCGTGTAGGTGGGTAGGGAAGCAGGCTGGTACTTTAGCTGTCCGGATTCGTTCAGAAGCTTATTGTTCTTATGCTTTGCTAAAATCAATACTTTGAAGTGTAAAATAATACACGTGCAGCTTGTTAAATCATATATTTCTAACAGGCAGGTGTGGTAACACCATACATAACTCCCTTATTAAACACTAACTTAAACAAATAAACGACAAAAAACTTACCAAAACAAAATATACTAGATTATACTATAACAAAACCGTCACATCAGTCCAGCCGTTATGAAGACAGCTCAACTAGACGTTGAGCCGTTTAAAGAAATTGAAGTTACCAGTTAGTTATACAAGTTACCTAAAGAAACAAGTACGACAAGTGCGAGTGCAACTCGCACGCCGAGGGTTTTGAACCTTTGTCGTTTAGGTAGGTACGTATATTGACGACCTCTTGGCGCGGTGGGCCAGGGTCCGCTTACGAAGCAGGTTTGATTCCCGCTTCGGGACTAATATTTTTACGATCTGCAGATTATATTATTTGTTCGGGTTCGGTTCTAGTCCTTTTCTACGTACACAAAAATAAATCATCTAATGTGATACTTATACGTTATTAAGTATAACAGCCATCCTAGTAGTACCAATAACCCAAACTTTGCTTTGCTTGTGGCTAAATGATGCTGTGTGGATTATCCAGGATACAATACTCTTCTCAAAAATTTTTGGAGCACGGTGGATTTCTATAGTTCAATTTTCTTATTACCTAAAAATTCTTGAAGCGTAGTGGAATACATTGTGTATGGACTTTGAAATTTTGAGAACAACGGTTTCGGAGCGCTGTGGAACTATCTATTACAGATACTACAAAGATTGGTGATAGGTTGGTACCTACAATTCTTTGTTTCGATTTATTTCAACGTATTTCACAAAGTATGAAACTAAGTCGATTTTCAAAACCTGTTTTGAATTGTCCAAATTCATAACTTTGATTTGATATTGCCCTCAATGAAATAGCCCCATCGTATGAAAATTTGTGTTTTGACTATATTGCAAAAAGTATTATTTTAACAGGCTTCTCTATATTCTTCCTGTAAAATATCGATCCATATCTACAAACACTTGGTACATTTCACATCGATCGCTCTGCAATCTTCGTAGATAGGGGGGGCGGGGGATTGTTACTTTTTCGACATTTTTCAAAATATTTCAAAAAGTATAAAATTTATCAAAATTTCAGAAACTGTTTTGAGATGTACATATCAATACCTTTCATTTTGATACTTTAATCCGTGGGGTAGTTCACGCTTTAGAAAATTATCCCATATGAGGGGGTAGTTTAATGCTGGCTTTTAATTAATATAGGACGTTCTCCTGCCAGGTGGGATGAAGATCTGCGAGAGACTGCTGGCAGATGCTGGATGCGACAAGCTTAAGACAGGGCGCTATGGCGCTCATTTGGGGAGACCTATTGTCTGTGCCTATGTTCAGCAGTGGACTGATATGGGCTGATCATGATGATGATGATTTAATAAATAAAACAGATGGGTATTAAAAGCTACTTTTATTATAGAAAAATCAGAGAGCGCTCAAGTACATTATCGTTTTTCGATCATAGGACACACTGAAATTCGCCGTATATTCGACTTAAATTACTATTCTAGCATGCCCAGGACAATTATACCTTACATTTACGCGTTTTACTCTTAGTATACGTGATTTTATCAATATAGTGCCAATAGAATGACGATTTGGGTTGTAATACTTATAATCAGTAAAAAATTGTTCTAGGCATGATAACTATAGGGCAGGGTTTCTCAGAGTGGGGTTTTGCGAACCCTTTGGTGTTTGCCATTTGATGGTCGGCGGCGGTTCACAGCAATACTTTTCATATGAAGTGACGGATTATTTACATTTACATTTTATATGAAGTGACAGAAGCATGTGACCATATGGCCACATGCTTCTGTCGCTTCTTTGCAGAAAACCAAAGTAACGGAAACTCAATTATTTATGTATCTGCTAATACAGCCCAAAATCAAACCATCATCAAATTCACGTATTTTATGGGTTTTGTTCCCTGTCACAAGAACCAACCACGCAAAATGGTTTCATTGCCCATGCAAGAAACCAGTAATTATTATTAGTAATTATATTGTTATTACTCATGACTATAATAATGATTTTGGTTGTCAGTTTTTTTTTCGTTAACACCGTAGAAAAATTATAAAAATTATAACTATAATCTGTGCAAATTAATGCAATACTGTGACCCTGATAGCAATACTTAGAAAACTACCTAGAAAAACTTGAAAAACTGTTCACGGCACTGAACAATGAAGCCCTATCGGTTAATAGACAGTTGTTTTAGGTTAATAGTGATACGCGGGCCTAATACTTTGAGAAAACCTTTATAGAGATGTTATCGATAATATAAATATTGATAAATAGTTTACGAATATAAATGCTTTTTTCATAATCACAAGAATAGTTCCAAATCACAGTCGAGAAAATAATATATCTTAATAATTTTAGAACAAATACAATTTTAATACTTAATTAAACATAACAAATACAAAAGTATAATAAGTAAAAACTTTTTAAAATTAATAACTTAAAATAAAATAATAAATTCTTGATAAACATAAAAAATTATACTGCCGTAGCAATTAGAGTAAATATATTGGCTATAAGTACTAAGTTTACTTTAATATAGTTTATTAGCACACGTAAACATGTTTCCTCAGTTACATAATTTATTGGCACGTGGCCGAACCAGCACTGCGAGCACATTCGACTTCTAATCATCTAAACATCTTCCATAACTAAATATCACTTTTCGGACGGTTCTTAACTCTATCTTCGATCCGAATCTGCTTGCAATGCTCAATCGATATCAAATTTAAATAGGTACCTACCTATTTAAATTTTAGAAATTTTTACGCACAAAAGGTGGATCTCCGTCCATTTTCTTAAAATAAACAGTTTTGAGAATCTTAGACTATGCTTATATAAGTTATAGTAGGTATATAAATGTTTAGTTAAATATATTATTAAACTGACTTCAAAAACAATACATTTTCTTTTCGGTTTTAAGTTATTGTAAAACAGCATCATATAATTATATATAAAGTAATATTTTTATTTAATATTAATTAAACTGTCATGGCAAAGCCGTGTGGTGCCGGCAAAGAATTTCACTACCCCAACTCTTCCCGTGGGTGTCGTAAGAGGCGACTAAGGGAAACACAGCGGGGGGCGGGCAACAGCGCCTTCTGCAGAACAACTACACCGAACTGCGATCCCCAACCCGCATGCCCAGCGTGGGGATTATGGGCAATAACCCCCAAATAATGATGCCATCTATGGCGCTCATTAGGGGAGGCCTATGTCCAGCAGTGGACTATTATAGGCTGGTGATGTTGATGATGGTGTTGAAACTGACATGGAAATGTAGTTTTTTCAAAGACTACTTTAGATAGGTGTTACGGATTTTCTTTTCGACTAAAAAATCTTTAAAGATTTACCACTAACTCGTAAGCTCAGTGTCTACTATTGCTACGGTACATGGTACTATCCTTACTAATATTTTAAATGAAAAAGTATGCCGATAAGACCGATTTTGTTGAAATTGGGCACAGACATTGTCTAGACCGGGAGAAATGACATAGAATCCCCTAGTCTATAGTCCCATAGACTTTTTATCCCGGTATCATATTCCCGCGGGATAGTACCTACAAGCGACATAACCGAATCCGGATTATGATGCGGTTTTTATTATGGTTATGATTCTAGAAGAAATAAATTTATTATTTATGCTAAATCCTATAAATACTTAGAGGTAGTACTAAAATCAATAATTTTCGAAATAAAACGAATTAACCAATGAGATCATTCAAATGTTATGAGTGCTGATTATAAAGTAAAAATTCGAATTAAATAATTGGCATATCAATTAAGGATTTAAAATTAAAGTAGACGGTTCTATGAGTACAGAAATACGATTAAAATTACAAGAGATCATTGCGATTGCTGAAAACTTAAATTAATAAACCGACCAAGTGCGAGTCGACTCGCACACGAAAGGTTCCGAACAGTCCTGTATAAAGCGCAAGGAAATTAAAATTCACTTAGGCAAAAGTTTGATAAAAATCTTTTTTCACAAACGGAAACGTTACTTCCGCCTACACCATAGGATTCATAGGTTAAGTAGCATCGAGTCGATAGCTGGTGGGTATCAGTCATGCCGTTCTACTTTCGAGGCCCTCTACAAGGAATTATCTGCTCTAAAGTCTCACAATCCCCAACCCAGACCCATTCATATAGATACATTCGCAAAAAAAACAACAAAAACCCCAAACCCCGTAAGTAATACCGAAGAAACTGCCGACCGAGCAGCTCAACACTACTACAACTTTTTTAAATTTCACGATTGGTACGTGATAAATACCCGATAAATATATATCAACTCCACTTGACATAATTAGTGGTGAATCTAGCTGTTTGGACCTTTGGAAAAACCGGGCCCGGCCGGGGCCCGACGCGACGCCGCCGCTTACTAGGCAGATAAAAAAAATATATTATTATTCTACAAGCTAGTTCACCAAGTAAGCTGTCAAAAAATATCCCTAAATGCGACCAAAATAATAATAATAATAATCATTTATTTCAGGCAACAAAAAACAGTTATAATTTGGTTCTGTTGTATCATTGGAATTATAAAGATGTGTATCTATGCAATAATGTTTCTGGTATACCAACGTTGTCGGTTTTTAGCAGCTACTCTAATATTTGGTAATAAAACTTAAAGCAATATCAAACCTTTATAAAGTAAAATCACAGCGATAGTTTTTTGAGCAGCTGTGATCGAAAGTTCACGAAATCAGAGATCAGATATTCATAAATTTATAATACTAGTAGACATTTAACACAGCATTATCTAGCCCCAAGTTAAGCAGAGCTTGTGTTAATGGTACTAGATGATTGATATGCTTAATACAACATAGGTATTACATAGATAGATATTCATTCATCATCATCTCCTGGTATATACATCTTATTGTACATACGTGTCCCCCATCTCATTGTTATTTATATCTCATGTTATGTTATCTCATATTTATATCCCATGTTTTATTTGGGTAAAAGTGTATTCTACGTATAGAGCTACACGTGCAAATTTCAACCCAACCAACCTGTCCTGTGTTCTGTTGCGGTGAGTAACACCTCCAAGCATTGGCATTTATACCTGCAGCCTTATTGTCTTACTTTAAATCCATTACCAGAGAACTTCAAATCGATTACTAGTTGTAGACCCAGTCAGAATGTTGTCGGTATTGTTTAAGGTAACGGTTTCAGCTATTTACACGATACGAAAGTGACAATCGAAGTCAAGGCTAGGTATGAAATTCCAAACTGAAGCCGATTACAATTACCAGTTGAGTTAGACAATTGAGCCGCTGGTACATGTTATATTAGTAAATAATTTTTTCCAACTTAAATTAAAGCGAATGTTGGCCACGAAAAATTAACTCACGTTAATACATAAGGTAATTCTTCTGATGGCGGGAGATGTAGGCTCGTAAATATAGAACTGGATGTAAACTTACTATTAGGTTAGTTTACCTTCAGTTATAAGCGTAGGTATACTTACTATTAAGTAAGTTTACCTCCAGTTCTACATTTATGAGCATACATCTTCGTATTACGTAGAATTTTATTATTATTCACTCATTTATTTCAGATCATTTACTATCCATAAAACATAAAATAAAATAAAAAACCATAGTAGATCAATAAAATATTTTAACTAGGTAGCTTAGTAAGTTGTGCCAAATTTCGTTTAATTCAGAACAAAAACGAAATTATCTCTATTAGTTTCCCAACGGTTCAATGGACATGTCGATAATCATGATAAGGAAATGGTTATAAAATGCAAACGTCTGATAAAAACTAATACTATGAAGGACTTCGTAACTTTTCAAAGGTTCATGTTTGTAAGATTATTTCACTTAGCGTACCTGACAAATGCAGATTTATGCGTTTCCGGTGATGACACGGGTAGGTCGAGCCGGGTCGACACCGGAGGGAGACCCGGTACGGAGGCGGCGCGGGCGTCGCGGTCCGTGTGTCATATTGTACGGCGGCGGCCAGCCCGCGGTGCCTCCTCAGACAGCTGCGGGCACAGAGGCTGGCGTCCGGCACAACCGGCCCGCGGCGACAGGGTCGCTGACTCCACCGGAACTCCGAAAGCATATTTGTGGAGGGAGCGCGCCATTACCCCCTCCTCGTTAAACACCGCGGGTGCGAAAGGGAACTCCCTCTCGTCTTGAATGATCACGGGCGTGAAATGAGATTCTTGCTGCGCGGCTGCTGTCCCGTTCGGGTGATTGTTCACCTTTTCTTCCTTTGCGGTGGCGTCGCTTTTCTCCACGACTACAAGAGGAGATGGCGATGGGTCCAATAAGCCAGGCGATGGCGGCATGGAGTCCGCGCCGAAGGGAGCGATTTCACCAGGAATAATGGTGAACGGGATCGGGCGAAACGTTGGTGTTTCACTGTCTCCGATTTCCGGAATGGTGACGTCGACATCGTTAATAATAATAGCTGGGCGTTCGATAAGAGGCGGACGCGCGGGGTACGGCAATGTGGGAATGTTTGCATCTTGGAACAGTTGCATGTGGAACTCCTGGAAGTGTCGCATCTGGCGCGAGCTGTCGAAGCGCCACTGCTGCATGTAGGGCCGGCCCAAAGGTGTGCGCTCGCGCGTCCAGCAGGACACGCCCGTGCTCGCCTCACCCACGTTCACGCAGCTCACCACTGCGCTGCTCTTGCCCTCAGTGTTCATCGATACTGAATCTGTGGAAAGTTTACTTATTCAAAACTAAATCTCCTTTTCCTTTGCGATTTGTGGCTGCTTTGTTTTTATTGATAGAGTGGATAAGTAGGTGTAAAAATAGTTTATTTATAGATGGGGTTTTGGTATGCTTGGTATGTGAACAACTGAGCTACCGAGTGAAGTGCATAAGACCGTGCTCTAAAGATTTTTTGCGTATATGCCTCTATTTCTAGTTTATGCCATTCGCCTACGTCCTGTGCGTTTAGACTTGCACACGGGAGGTTCTACCTAAACTATTTCGCAGAAGAAACTATTATTTTTGTTTCAAATACACAAAGCCAAATCCGCGTCCGCCCTTCCAATTACTGATGTTGCTTGACTGCAGTGATCGGTACTCAACGTGGCATTGACGTGGGCTCTCTTATATGCTAAATTTAATTTATTTTAATGATTTTTTTTATATCGCCTATAGTTATAGGCACAATTCCTGTTTAATTGATTGCGAATTGAAATTTCAACTGACTACATTTAACGTTTCAAGAAATAAAGTCTTGACATCCGTAGAGCACAGATCATTTAAGATTTATAGAGCCCCTTGTATATTAATATGTAATTCTATTTTGATCATTTGTTGTTATAGTGTTAAGAGAAATATATTCTGAAAACTTCAACTATTTATACCTATTTAAGATTATTGTAACACTGACCGCTGACAGACAGACGGACGAAGGGCCACACAGCGGAGGCTTAGTAATAGAGGCTCGTTGTTAGCCTTCGTGTACGGAACCTTAAAAGTTATTTTATAACTAAAAGTAACTTGAGTAGAGTACGCGGGGAGCGGGAGTGTTCGCACTTTGAACACCAATACGCACCCGTCACAAAGTTTTATTGCAGATGCAAGAGCTACCATTGTGAAGGAACGAGATCGCCTTGTCTACGTCATAAAAGAAGTCGTTTGTGACGTAGATAAGGCGATCTCGTAATTCTCTCATGAATATTATTAGTGATGTGTGAATCTCTGTGACATAAACGGGAGGGGAAGGAATGCGGGAACGAAATGTGTAATTAATCAATGTAACGTGTTCTATGGTGGTATGGCCAGGGTTTCTTCAATAAACAGGGGGTCCCCGAATATCTACACTCAGAATGTGGAAATTTGGATCAAAAATTACGGGCGAATATGTTTGAAGAAATGAAGTCTCATTTCACCATTAGCCCTACAGGTCAACATAATCAAAATAAGATCAATACACAACTGGAACTTCATCCAAAATTTTCAAATAAATACACAGAGTATTTTAATGTTCTGTACATGGTTCTGTACTTAATCAAAAGGTGAAAACGGGAAAGACCTACAGAGCAAGCTGGCAAAGACTAAGAAGGCCCATTTTGTCCTTTATATGGCTCGTAATGTCACCCAGCAGTGGGTGACAAAGGATGATATCTAGGAGGTGTTTGGAGACGATCATGCTAAAAGCATCAGAGGGGTATGTCATGAACCTTACTTGTGATACTGGGTCGATCAGTCGGTGGCGACGGGGAGTCCCCAGCGCAACAGGATAGCCTCCGCAGCATGCGGGCGGCACGGCCCACACAAGGGAGCGTGTGGAGCAACGCGACTCGAAAGTTCTGCCCGCTCAGGCAGTACAGGAAGAAGTTGATGCCGAAGTTTGCGTTGAAGAACAAATGGCAGATCTGCTGCAGAGCAGCCCAGCGACCACTGTACTCGTAGCTACTCTGCGCGACACAAAATAATACATTCAAATGATTGTTCTATATTCCGACTACATACTAGACTATAAAACCAGCGATGTATTATCCTGGCGCGATAGGTACTGAGCACAGGTTGCGAATAATAAAAAGGTTGCATTCGATTGTTCGTTTATTTTTCGTAAAATGTTGAAGTCTCTAAATTGACCGAGCCTGGCCGCTTGTTTAAGTACACTACGTGGTAGATATAAAGGTCATCATCAACTCTAATATGTCCACTGCTGAACATAGTAACGACGACGACGGCACGGAAAAAAATATAAACCTAATTGTCAGTGTTCAACGAAAGTTGAACGTTGTCGGAGATAAAGTTCTACGTTCGAACAATTTACCTACTTCTTAATCTCAAAAGTAACTGTTACCTATACCTAGTATTTCGGCATAATGTACTGGCTCTGGGCGCGCGATTTACACTCTCCCTTGACGGATCTTGTTTTTGAGTTATTTCGTTCATCTATAGGTACTAATATTATAAAGAAGAAAGATTTGATTGATTGTTTGTTTGTTTGAATAGAATAGGCTCCGAAACTATGGACCGATTTGAAAAATTCCTTTACCATTAGAATCCTTTATTTTCCGCGATGAACATAGGCTATATAATATTTTCAAAAATGTTAGGGATCCGCATGAAAAATTCAATAATTAAACCGTGCGCTATATATTGAACCTCTTTTTCTATTATGGCTCCGCTGCTTGCTTTTTCTCTACGGCCAGTGTCAGTTATGGAGTGTCAAGTCAATGTCAAAAACCCCAATACTGCTAAAAAATGTAAGGGATCCGTATGAAAACTGTGAAACCCATCGTGTTAGTGTGTATAATTTCTGAAATATTTGTTTAATTCCCGTGCGAAGCCGGGGCGGTCCGCTAGTAGATTATAAAGATAATATAATCTAATGTAGTGTTTTAATTTTCGTTTTCAATTACCAAGTAGTCCTACGTTCTCCAAGAAAAACCTCGTTCTTAGAATATAAAGATAATAATCTAATTTGGTGTTTTAATTTTCGTTTCTAGGACCTAGACAAATCACATGTTTTAAAAGTAATACATATATATTTAGTTACTACTAAATATCAAGTGACTACCGCTAATTTTTTCCCGTGCGCGGCAACGAGTGGACGTGTTCCTTCTCCATTTTATTCACAGCGCGTTTTTACCAAAATCATGTTACAAAGAATTTACGAGGAGAAATTAGATCACTAATAAGGAAAATGCATGGGTTTAAAATGGTCATATAAAGTCAGTTTTTTTAATGGTCAGTAAAGTCGGTATTTTTAGATTCAGTATTTTACGATACGATCCCACAAATTAAAAGTGGTCTGGTAAAGAAAGAAAAATTAAAAATTCAGTACATACAAATTCTGATGTTGAATTTTGATCGAGACCTGCAAAGTCAAGTGTTAACGAATAAAAGGTATCGGTTTGTGTATTTTGAGGATTTTTAATCATGTGAGCAGTAAATATAAATTCTTTCTTTTTTATCTCGTCTTAGTTTGGTAATGTTTCGGGCATTAGTTTTTTATGGTTCCTGAACCGAGGTTCCTTCAAATTTCGTTCGTTTCGTTCTTTTTATAATGCTTTAGCCTTCTAAAGTAGCGCTACAGAGGCGATAGGGAACTTATTTATCGCTCCTTTACGCCTAAAAAGTGCTCACGTTATACGGGCTTCAGTGCTACAGTAGCGGCATAGAGGTGGAATGAGAGTTTGAAAAGCGATATAAATATAGAGGTTAAAAAGCAACATAAGATGCTAAAAGAGTTACGGTGAGTTTCTGTACCGCTTCTCAATAGCTTTGAGATACTCGAGACGAGATTATAACTCAGAAATAAAACTTAAAACTATTATTGACATAATTAATTAAGAATGGTTTCTGAATTATATTTTAAATGTCAATGGCGTGTGAGCGTGTAATTTAATAAGTAAGGTCAAATAAAAGTAAGGAAATACTATTTTTTCACAAACAATACAGGTAAAGTTAGTGGGAGCATTGGTTTACATATTGATTTAGGAAAAACATATTGATTTGGTAAAATTTTACGTGCGCAGGATCGTGGAATTTACAGTCGTGTAATTTATTTGATGTCCTGAAAATTTTAGGTTTTGTGTAATTTTCTTTCAAAGGAGTTTTTTAGGACTTGTACTTGATATATTTTAGTTTTTATAACAAACTGATGGTATTAAT
Organism: Eupithecia pulchellata; assembly: GCA_963931895.1. Lineage (NCBI taxonomy): Eukaryota > Metazoa > Arthropoda > Insecta > Lepidoptera > Geometridae > Eupithecia > Eupithecia pulchellata. The sequence continues at coordinate 10,284,807 of OZ007520.1, read as the reverse complement.
TCCGAACATTATGACATTGTAGAGCGAGTAATATCATCAATTACGAAACAAACAATTTCGTAAACAACTATTAAAATGGCGTCTTTGTTACAACTGCCTCAGACGTTTACTATAGCCAGACTAACACTCTACGAAGTAGTATAGAGTTTAATAGAGCCTTAAGATCTTCAGTCATTGTACTACAAAGTACATATTATACTACTTAAGTGGTATAGTAGCGTGTGAATTCTTTATATAAGTACGTCAGCAAAAATGTTTTAGGGTTCGGTTGAAAGTTATTCAAAACGCCTAAAAACCTGTAAGGTGCGTGCGTTCATAGCATACTTCTTCATTAATACATAATTATAGATAAAATACCTACATACGGATATTTTTTTTATGTAATGTAAATCACTATTTTTGTTACCTACCTACTGAACTGGTAGCAATTATATTCACGACCTTTATATCACACTTTAGGTGCTAAAATATTCCAATACAGTAAAGGTGGTATAATAGGTCTTGACAGATCTATTGAAAAGCTAAAGACCACATAATACTGCACATAAACTCTTAAGAAAGGTTTGTAACAGTTACTACTATACCGTGGTTATACCAACGGATCTTTTAAAGCTACATATAATAATAGCTCTTATACTGCTGAAGGAGTATACAATCTCCCTTGAACATCTGTAATACCATCTTCCTGCATATGAGATCTATAAATCTCCTATATAGAGCTTGAGGAATATACAAACTGCTTTATACAGCGTTTATACGGTAATTAATTAACCGTACAGCAGTAATATAAGTCGCTTGTGTGCTGGTTGGGTATTAATAAATTTCTTTGAGTTTTCCAATATGTGGTTTCATGTTCCAATATCACACAATGACTGAAGTCACTACGAGTTAGATTTTACTGGCAAAAATACCGATATATACGAAAGTTGCCTTTCTTTTTAGCGTTTTAACCCGGCGAGCGTGAACTTAAAATTTATAACACTAAGCGTTGGGTGCGTATGCTTTGGTTGTTTTGACCCGAAATGTTACATTGAATGATTTCTTGAACTATAATATATAATATATATAAAATTATGTTTAAAATAAATAAACCTAATTCATTCAGTATTTATACCTTTTTTATTCATATTCAACTATTTTTTATGCATATTTACGCCCAGCGCACAGGACAATTTCCCGCGTAAAATATAAATAAACAAGATATCGACGACCTCTGTGGCGCGGTGGGCGAAGGTCCGCCTGCGACACAGGAGGTTGCGGGTTCGATTCCCGCCTCGGGACAAATATTTGTACGATCTGCAGATATTTGTTCAGGGCGTTCTGGTCATTTTTATGTATCATAAAAAAAATATATGTATATTGTACTACATATATATTGTATTATGTATATTATGTATCAGTCATCTAGTACCCATAACACAAGCTCTGCTTAGCTTGGGGCTAGATGATGCTGTGTGGATTGTCGGGCATTATTTATTATTTATTTATTATATCAAAACTAGCGGCCCGCCCCGGCTTCGCACGGGTATTAAACAAAAATTTCAGAAATTATACACAATAACACGATGGGTTTCACAGTTTTCATACGGATCCCTTACTTTTTCTAACAGCATTGGGATTTTTGACATTGACTCGACACTCCGTAAGTGACACTGGCCGCAGAGAAAAAGCAAGCACAGTGCGCAACCTCTTTTTCTATTCTGACGTGCCTTATTAGAAAAAGAGGTTGAATATACAGCGCACGGTTCAATTATTGAATTTTTCATGCGGATCCCTAACTTTTTTGAAAATATTATATAGCCTATGTTCATCACGGAAAATTTAGGATTCTAATGGTGAAAGAATTTTTCAAATCGGTCCAGTAGTTTCGGAGCCTGTTCAATTCAAACAAACAAACAAACAAACAGTCAAATCTTTCCTCTTTATAATATTAGTATAGATTACCTCGGGTGAATTTTACCCAACCTCGCGCTCGCCGGGTTAAAGTATTGTAATTTCTCAAGTTTCTGATACACCAACTCAACTTATAACGAGTGAAATCCAACCGTCTGGAACGGAAAGTTTTAGTCATTAAATTATTCTGACCTATGTACTCCTCTTTTTATATGAAAGCAATCGCTTTTAGCAAAACAAACATAAATAATTAGGAACCAAATTAAATCGTTCGAAAGTTCGAGTCCCGTGTACACTCTATTAGGATCGTTCATGATCTACTTTCATTCTAATTTCAAAGATGCGAAAGCTTTTCTTTTAATATAATAGATCTGAAAAGGGTGTAATTTGATGCAGCGTCCGATAACAATCTATTGAGTATATTAATAATTTAAATAAATGATGCTGGACAATTCAAACAGATTTGTCTAGCCCCAAGCTCAGCAGACCTTGTGTAATGGGTACTAGATAACTGATATGCATAATAATATACGAGTACATAGGTATTTTTTATGTGCATTTTTGTTATATGTTTCGTTTGATTATATAACCGCGCTACGTATTTGCTTGTTCAAAGTAGACGTAAAAGCGTTACACTGCCCAAATCAGCGCTTCCACTTTTTAGTAAAGACTAGTGAGCCGCCGATTTTTCAAATCGGTCCAGTCGTTTCGGAGCCTATTCAATTCAAACAAACAGTCAATTTTCCTCATTATAATATTAGTATAGACTAGCAGTCCGCCCCGGCTTCGCACAATTATATACATTTATATAACAATAGTTTCGAAGCCTATTCAATTCATACAAATTATCAAATCTTTCGTATTTCTTATAATTATAGTAAAAGAAAATTGTTTTATTGGCTTACACGAGAAAACATAAACCTTACCATAAATATAAAAAATAAAATAATCGTACGGCGTATGCTCCAAAAAGGTTCTGCCTCAGCATAATATTGCTTGACGGGAGTCGAGCAACGCTAGTTTTCTAGTAGGACCTTTAATGCCGGCGTGTCTGCGCGGCTGACCACACAAAAAGTACAGATTTAATCAGGAATACTGTTTATTACAATCAGCCCAATAAAATCAGATTTGAGTTTTCCAATATTTCGTATCGTGTGCCATGATATAGGAATGAGATCATGGTAAATATCCCGTTATAAATGACTCAAATAGTGCTAGTCATTTATAGTCTTCATTTCGGGGAAGCTTATGTTCAGCAATGGACTACGGGCTAATATGATGATGGTGATGTTCCTTAAGGATATTAATACGATAGAGAATGACCCGCAGTTAAAAGTAAGACCTTCAGGGAAAGGAGTGTAAACAAATGGAAATAAATAAATTCTGATTATTTATCGCAGTTTTCATATTTTGCACAAAAATGATGTAGTTAAGTATAAGCAGATTAAAAAAAAAATGTTTTTATTGTGTGGATTGTCCAGCATTATGATTATGTATGTATGTATGTAATGCTGGAACTATGCTAATTATCGATCTTAATGGAAGTCATGCTAACATATAACTATAGGTGCCACTTTGGAGTGCGTACGTTGTTGCTGAAAATGTACAACTTTTCGTTATTCTTTTTTCTCTGTTTGCCATTGTGTGTGTGTACTTTTCGTATCTTAATGTGAATGTGAGTTATATCTTTTCTTTAATGTCTTGTTTAATTTATCCAATATTGTAAAGGATGTATTTAAAAACTTTAAGTATCTATATCATAGTCAAACAGCGGCAAAAACAAGTTGAATTAAGATCTCTCGTTTTTCGAAATTTTCTATTTTATATTTTAAATTTCATATTTGTTCATGTTTCGCTAGCTCTAATACAGTTTTGTTTTTAAAAACAGGACATAAATTATGGGTGATGCTAAGTTCACGGGGCCACCTGGTATGATAGTTCTTTTTTTCAGTGGTCGTTTTATCTGTTATCAAACTAAATTTATACACAATTTTTAACTGAGATGAGAGAATTTTTACTATTTATTTCCTGTTAGCATAAAGGGACATAAAACGACCTCATTTAGTACTTTCCATTTTAGTTGCGTACCATAGATTAATGTCAGTGGTGGTGCCATCGGAACATCATCGGAATAATGTAAGATAGGGAAGATTATTTTAAAGCAAGGCATGATACAGCGCTTTATACAATGTTCTATAAGGTTCAATGGGATTTCTGTTCCCAGAAAATCTAACAACTTGGTGTAGTTTTAAGTGTCATGAAGTCCTATGTTAATCTAGACTAATATTATCAAGAATAGGCTCCGACCTACGAATATTACTGGACCGATTTGAAAAAATCTTTCACAATTAGAATCCTACATTATCCCTCATGAACAAACAAACTATGGAATATTATTAGTTAGAAAACTTCAATAATGGAACCCAAGGTGTAATAAATATAATTATGTATACTTACTCGTATGCTTGCTCAAATTTTTTTCATCCCAAAAGTTAACGCATGTTTTTTGATCTCATTTTATTATTAGAAGTAAGTATAGTACCTGTGTCTCATAAATAAATCGATTTTAGGAAATTATTCTTTGGACCAACACTTCATCATCATCATCCTCAGCCTGTATCAACCCAAGGTTGGTTATATTTTGAGTTTTGAACGGAGGCTTCCTGATCGATGGATATGGACCTCTGGTGGAGTATTATGTAATTGTTCCTTACCCTGTGCATGGTTTTTGGTTTCAGCTGTTATTTCAGGGCTCTCCTTTCGATCGAGGGAGGCGACGTGCGAGCGAGACGGACATAAAGATTGATTCTTGGGATAAGGGGGAAAGAATGCATGTACTAGGTTCTTTTCACGAAGTCGCACACTTTCGTCAATTCTACAGGTTGCCGGGGCCTTGTTCCTGCTTTTTGACTTTGATTAATGATAGTAATTTGCCAGGCGGGTGTTTCACGATAAATGTCTTATTATAATCTTAAGAAAGTAGGTATCTTAACTACTTTCTTAAGATTAAGAGTATTATGTTTTTTTATTTTTTACGTGCAATTTTTGTGGCATTGCATAACCTTACAATTACTGGTCTTCAGTAATGGATTAAGGGCCAGATCTAAATGGCGGAACTCCTATACTCGACGCATATTGTCAGTAAGTTCCTCTGTAGCCAAAGCCGCTGGCCGCCTAGGCCTTTTCACGGCCGGTGGCGGTTATGGTATATTTTTTACTCTAGTATAGTGTTAAATAGTTACATGTATTTTCAATCATCTACTAATATTATAAAGAGAAAAGATTTAATTGTTTGTTTGTTTGAATTGAATTGGCTCCGAAACTACTGAAACCGATTTAAAATTCTTTCACCATTAGAATCCTAAATTTTCCGTGATAAACATAGGCTATATAATATTTTCAAAAAAGTTCGCGATCCGCATGAAAAATTCAATAACTAAACCGTGCGCTATATATTCAACCTCTTTTTCTTATACGGCTTCTGGCTGCTTGCTTTTTATCTACGGCCAGTGTCAGTTGTGGACTGTCGAGTCAATGTCAAAAACCCCAATGCTGCTAAAAAAAGTAAGGGATCCGCATGAAAACTATGAAACCCATCGTGTTAGTGTGTATAATTTCTGAAAGTTTTGTTTAATACCCGTGCGAAGCCGGGGCGGACCGCTAGTATAAAATATAAGTATATGATAAGAAAATGTTTGATAAATGAAGTCATTAATAATTATAATTATGTAGACCTCTGGGTCTTCAGGAGCTTAAGCTATAATTGGAACTCAGGCTAGGAGATCAGAACCTCCTATTGTATTTAATTCAAATTCAAAATTGCAATATAATCTACTTTTTCCTCTCCAATGCAATGTCTTTTTATGAAATGACAGCAACTTTATTCTTTCCTTCACTCATAAACCTGATTCTTGGTCTTCCGCTTTCTCGTCCTTTATTCTTCCTTGAAAGTTGGCGTGTCGTACAATATGTTTAATCATTCACATCAGCCAACCTCCTCCGTCCAGCTAAAGGATTAGCTATAAGATTAGGGTGGAAAGGAATCCACCCTCCTTCACTACAGCACCACTCTTGCCACAGCAGCAATCCTCACAATCGTCTCTCAATCCTCTCTGCGAAACATGGACCTTGACGCAACGGTGTAGAGAGATCTACACCGTTGCGTCAAGGTCCATGTTTCGCAACCATAGAGGGCTATGCTCCAAACATGTTTTATAACCGCTTTCTTAACTTATTTAGTATCAATAATCTAAATATATGTTTATATTTCAAATATTTTCTTTTGTGATTGGTTGTGCTGGTGTTTTTTTTTATGTTTATTTTCAAAGAGTATCTAAGTGTCTTTATAGTAGGTTTCTATATTTTACAAAAATTCCTTTGTTATCAAAGAAAATTACAATTAAATAACCATAATAGAACCTGTATTTACAATTGAAAACATTGAGCTAACTGCAAACTGTTGCAAACAAACTACAGGTAGCTCAAATAATCCGTATTAATACCAGTCAAAAGATGGGGCCTAAACTATTGAATTTTCCGATGATATTATTTTTTCAACACAAGAGATCGAAAAATTTAAATCCTCAACAATTTTTTTAAATACCACTGTGATGATTGTTATACCGTCAAAAACTGTTTCCACATTTCTAGAGTTCCGTCTTCCAAAAACCAACCATTGAGTTTGTATTGGAGAATTTGAATTCTGTATTTAATATAAAGGAATAGTTTTTAAAATGGTGGGTGGTACACTCGCACTCGACGGATCTTGTTTTCACTGCTGGGTCAACAAGGCCTCCTCTATATCCTTGCGCTGACCACAATCCATCTTATACTCATGTCATAGAAATGTATCGAGAAGCAAGGTACTGACTGTAAACAGCTATGTTTGTTAGGTATTTACAGGAGCTCACAACATGCCGGTGACTTGTTTAAAATCAAACTCTAAAGCTGCTTGCTTAATTAGAGAACTGTTTATGACAGATATGAAAACTAATGATATTCAAAATAAAAAAAAAATATCTTTATTTATAAACGGCAAAGAGGATACACAAAACGCACAAACATAAAACTTAAATAGAATAAAGAAAAAAACTCATGTACCCGCCATGTACTCATGTATCTTCGGATAGAATATTCAGTTTCCGAACTAATCAATAAATAACAAGCGCAGTAACTACGCCTCTGTGTCTTAACCCCGTAGATTTAGAGAATAAGTATCATTTAGAAAGCATTTTAGTGTACACCACTACACAAACCATGGTGAACATGGGGCAACAATCGAAACATTGACACATTTTTTATTATTTATTCAAATTTGGAATGCCAATGCAGTATTAAAAGATCAGTAAAGAACCTAAATGACTATTTATGGCTACACTATTTAGGCCAAGCAAAGCGATTGATGTCTTGGGTAGAAATTAGCTCTCTTTGACGTCTATTTCGAGAGATATTTGAAGTTTTGTGATTATCCCTCGTAGCATCGTAGCACAAGCTACGAAGGTCTACGTAAAAGTTTTTTTCTTCTTACGGGGAAGGAAGTGGGAGGCGTAGCGGGTAGAAATGTGAAATCGGCAACTCTCTACGATGACTAGTTTCAGAGATATTCGGATTTTTGTGATTTTTTCGCGTGTCCACTCGCGCAAGTGTCCTTCGCGAAAGTGTCTTACGAGCAAGTGTCCACTAAAGCCTAGTTTACACAGTGCGAGCTGGCGTACGAGTCAGCCTGCCGAGTAGCTGCACTGCAATGACTCGCACTGTTTGGACGTCGCATATGAGTAATTCGCACATGCGAGTTGGACAGTAGCTAGCATCCGAGTTACTTCAAGATTTTTTGTTTTCAGTCGCATACTCGCCTGACAGCAACGTACATGACAGCAGCTCGGCCGTCGCTCGCATCGTTTAGACGCGTTCGGCTGTAGCTTGCCAGTGCGAGCGGGACAGTCGTCGTGAGTGTTTCTTTTCTTTCGCTCTTTTTTTTAAGTTTTTTATATACGTTCCAATTCTTGACATAATATTGTTGTCATAGAGCTATCACAGTTTTTTTTTTATTTTAACACGTTCACTCGACATCGCGGTAACTCGCAAGACTGGACAGCAGCTACTACTGTCGTGTAGACAGCAAAGGCGAGTGGAATATCAAATGAAAGGTATCAATTTGTACATTCCAAAACAGTTTTTGAAATTTCGATAAGTTTTATATTTTTCGAAATATTTTGAAAAAGGTCGAAAATTTGACCATTCTCCCCCCCCCCCCCCCCCCATCTCCGAAGATTGCAGAGTGATTAATGTAAAATGTACTAAGCGTTTGTAGATATAGATCTATATTGTACAGGAAAAATATAGAGAAGTCTGTAAGTATAATACTTTTTGAAATGTGGTCAAAAAACTAATTTTCATACAATAGGGGCTATTTCATTGAGAGTAATATCAAATCAAAGGTATGGATTTCGACAATTCAAATTCAGGTTTTGAAAATCGTCTAAGTTTCATACTTAGTGAAATAGGTTGAAAAAAGCCGAAAAAAATTGAAGGTACCAACCCACCTACCTACCCACTAATCTCCGTAGTAACTTTTATAGTAGTTCCACAGTTGTTCTCAAAATTTTTAAGAAGAGATATGTATCCTAGATAATCCACACAGTATCATTTACCCACAAGCTAAGCAAAGCTTGTGTTATTAGTATTACTACGATAGCTGTATGAAGTATCACATTAGATGATTTATTTTTGTGTACAGAAAAGGACTAGAACACCCGAACAAATAATCTGAAGATCCTACAAATAATAGTCCCGAGGCAGAAATCAAACCGCAACCTCCTGCGTTGTAAGCCCACCGCGCCAACAGGTCGTCATATACGTACCTACCTAAGCGACAAAAGTTCAAAACCCTCGGCGCGCGAGTTACACTCGCACTTGTCGTACTTGTTTTAGATCAGTTGCGCTAGCACTAAAACGAAGTATTTTCGTATAAACTTTCACCCTCTATTTTTAGGGTGAAATTCGTTTCACTTTAATATTAATAAAGACACACTAAGTTTTCAGTTTCAAGTCTCTATGACTAGTCTTTTGGGCTAAGGGTTGTCTATGACTCAGTAAAATAAAAACGTCTTATATAAGTACTAGCGGTCCGCCCCGGCTTCGCACAGGTATTTAACAAAAATTTAATTTTTCATGCGGATCCCTCCTTTTTTTTGTAAATATTTTATAGCTTATCATCAGGGAAAATTAAGGATTCTGTTGGTGAAAGAATTTTTCAAATCGGTCTCGTAGTTTCGGAGCCTATTCAATTCAATCAAACAGACCATCAAAACTTCCCTTTTTATAATATTACTAGCGGTCCCTCGGCTTCGCACGGGTATTTGACAATTTTTTTTTATACGGATCCCTAACTTTTTTGAAAATAGACTATAGCCTAAGATCATCAAGGAAAATTTAGGATTATAATTATAATGGTGAAAGAATTTTTCAAATCGGTCCAGTAGTTTTAGAGACTATTCAATTCAAAAAAACAAACAAACATAGTAACTATCCTACTTTTTCTTTAGGTATATGAAGGGTGGATGTCTCCGACTAGGTACCTAAGTATCAATAATAGTGATAAAAACTTAGGTAGTCAGTCTGGTTTTAGTTTTTATCTACTTTGTTAAAATTTTTATAATGCTTCTATTTACAACACTTTTGGAAAGTATTAACAAAGTCCATTGCAAGCATGCATAATTATACTAACATCGAGCATTTTTTTCTTTCGAACGTTTTTCGACCTTTACCTAGACCCCGCTTTCTCGTTAGACCCCGATTATTATCTGACTGAAGTCAGCCTGTGACCATCGGGATATTAGACGCTTCATGCGACACCTCGTTTGTTACGATTGAACTAGTAGTTTCAGGGCTACGAGGGAACAAAGAAATCGGCTTCATTCATTAGTTTTGGCCATCGAATACGTCGATGGTTTTGGCTAATACACGATTTATGACCGTCATTTATGGCGGGATAAACGTGATTTAAGTTTTGGTGTTTTAATATTCAGCACATTTTCATGTGTCATTGTTATCAGTGCCATGATACTGTATCATGATATTGAAATGTTTTAACTCGTTAAATATTGTACAGGTGGAGTTTCTTTTGAAACATTAGCTCCTTTTTGGAGAAAAATATTTTGGCATTAATTTTTTTTTTGGTCAAGCGTGAGTAGCTCCTTGAAATGAATGAAGTAAGTAAAGTTTTATGTCGATCGGCTCTGTCATTTGTAAGGATCATTTTATTATATCGGATAAAAATCAGAGCAGCAGAAGTTACTCAAATTTAATCAAATGTTTTCACATACGATTTCTTAGTAGTTTGGTAAAAATGGTACTAAAACTATCACAACAGATGTTCTATATGCCCCCCATGTTGTTGTATGCAGGTAGAAGCACGTTTCAAAACCCCTTTAGTATTAGACAAGCAAGAAGAATCTTGTTTATGTGAAAGTAAACTACGTCTTTTAATTTTTGAACGGTATTGTACAGAGTTTCGTAAATACGACTTATAAATAGCCCCATAAAAAAAGTCTATCGGCGTCATGCCGGGTGACCGTGGTAGCCATTTAATTGGCCCATATGGTACCCGTCTGAACGTCAGAAAAATGCGCATCTTAAAATCTTTTACACGTTGCGCTATTATGTAAGCTGTATATTAGATGACATTATGGATATCGCTTAATGGAATATTATTATACACTTCTTCCACAGCTAGATACAATATCGCTTGATACTTTTCACTATTTATGGCTCTTTCAATTTAAACGCACCGCTTCGGCACTGCAGCGCGGTCCGACACGAAACCGCTGCAGTGCCGAAGCGGTGCGTTTGTCGTACGGCGCACGGACGGTCGTTTGTTTTCATACAAAGCGCACGGTGCGGCAACAGTGCGACGACGTCGGTACCGCGAACGCTCGATAACAGGACGGCAACGTCGCAAGCGTCACTTGCTTGACTAGTGCGGTGATTAGACGTGAGAGCTAATTAAAATTTTATCGAATTTTCATTTTTTTCTTAAGTAATTATAAAACTTGCTTGGATTTTGTTTAACGTAGGGTAAAGATTACGGAAATCACCAGAATTACATGTTAACGAAAACATCGGTGAGGCTTTTTTACGAGAGCGTCGTTTCTGTTTCATATTTTTCAACAGAGCAATAACAGTAATGTTTCTTCGTCAGAGTCCATGGCTCAACTGTTGTCAACCTAGCGTAAAAACGCACGGCAGTCACTCTTTAAAATTAGGCGTTTAGTATCGGACTGCTAACGCACTGCAGCGGCACGGCAGAGGGTTATAAACAGCGACACGGTAACCGTGCGGTAGCGGTCCGACACGAAACGTCTAAATTGAAAGAGCCCTGTGGCATGGTAAATCTTACCAGCAATGATATTAGTGTCTAGTATCGCACAATAGGTATTAATACTTCTTTAATGTGCAGCTAGAATGTAATAAAATGTATGTTTTAGGAACTTTGCTTTGTCCTGTTGTATAAGAATACATTTTATCAAATTTGCTGATATTTTTTTCATTCGGTATAATAAAATGATCCTTACAAAAGACTGAGACGGTTCGCATATAAAAAAATTACCCACTTGGTTCATTTTAAAACGCTACAGAAACTTAACAAAAAAAATATGCCAAGTGGGTAATCTGCACCTGTAACTCCTCTGGTTATGAGTGTTGCCGTATTGTCCTAGTTAAAGAAACACTCTGTTTATTGAATTTATAACCAACTAGCGGTCCGCCCCGGCTTCGCACCGGTATTAAACAAAAATTTCAGAAATTATACACACTAACACGATGGGTTTCACAGTTTTCATACGGATCCCTCACTTTTTTTAACAGCATTGGGATTTTTGACATTGACACGACACTCCATAACTGACACTGGCCGTAGAGAAAAAGCAAGCACCGTGCGCTATATAGTCAACCTCTTTTTCTATTCTGACGCGCTATAATAGAAAAAGAGGTTGAATATACAGCGCACGGTTCAATTATTGAATTTTTAATGCGTATCCCTTACTTTTTTGAAAATATTATATAGCCTATGTTCATCACGGCAAATTACCATTCTAATGGTGAAAGAATTTTTCAAACCGGTCCAGTAGTTTCGGAGCCTATTCAATTCAAACAAACAAACAATCAAATCCTCTTTATAATATTAGTATAGACTAGCGGTCCGCTCCCTGTTTTTAGCAGGGGTATTTAACAAAAATTTTATTTTTATTCGGATCCTATTTTTTTTTAATATCATTCTGTACCTTAAATTTTTCATTCGGAAAAATTTAGGATTCTAATTGAGAAAGAATTTTTCAAATCGGTCCGGTAGTTTCAGAGGCTACTCAATTTAAACAAACAATCAAATCTTTCCTCTTTTTATAAAATGAGTAAAAATGATTGGATTTGTTATGATGTTTAACTTTTAAGTCAATATAATATTATCAGATCGCAATAGAATTCAAAAAATAAAATAGGTAAATGCGGATATGAGAAAATGTTAAGTCTAGACAACGCAACGCCAAAACTTTTGAATTTAAGCTTTACTTTTAGATCTGGAGTAACATGTAAGTCCAGTCTTAAAAGATCAGGAAACTTGTTTACGTATATTATTAACATTGTCTCAAACGCCAAGTAAAATAACGGGCTTAGGTAATCGTAAATTATTCAAAGTTAAATGTCTCAATAATTGGATTTCCGCAATGATCGAAACCTACTCGAGTTTTTAAGGTGATCCGTTTTTCATACATTTGTATTTTCCCAAATATGATCCATGTGAGCTTAATTTTACAAATAAATAACTGTTTTTGGCATTGTTATAGGTCGTTATTTGCGGCAAATTATGTTTCATTAAAGAAAACACTTGGAATTTCGAGATTGACCGTATATGTTTCGGCAACAATGACAATGGAGGCTTCATTTGAAAAGCTATAAGTTAAATAGATCTATAAAATAATATCGCACACATAGTAAATTACTCAGTTCTATATGTTCTATATAAAGTGTTTGGCCGCATGTCTTTCAAGTCAGGCTGGCGACTCAAGATATTACTTAACTTGAGACCATAATAATAATTTATTAGGACATGATTATTCATATTTAAGGGCGAGAAAAATCAACTGTTTAGGATTTATGATGTCCTAGTTTTAAAATCGTATTTTTACCGTAAAGTTTTTATTATTGAAGTAAAATAATAAAATGGGCTCATTATCAACGTTTGTTCAGTAGCTATGTGCGTTGTCACAAGACAATGCACATGACCACTGATGGTTCGGGCTGACATTGCAACCTGGTCTACAACATTCATTATTTGCCGAGGCATATTAAAAAGCAACAGACTCTTTTTAATTTTCAGCGATCAGTCACCTCATCTAGACTCTATTATAATACCAACGCAAAATGTATTGCATGAAGTCGGTCGAAGGTCGGTGTGCTTTGCCTTTGGATTCAATTGCTTTTGCAGACACATTTTATTATGATTCTTATTAGCAGTGCTGGGCTGAGTCCTTGAGTAGATCTTTCCAGTTCGAATCAACAAATTAGCCTCCTCAATGCGTGTTTACTTAGCTACCTATACTTTATAGCTTTTCCGTTTAGATATATTATTAACCAATAAACTCATTATTCTTATGTCATGCTTCATTAAGACCATAGTGCTCGATTATCATCTTGATTTAAAAAATATATAAGTCATAAATTTTGTTCTATAAGTTATCGAATCTTGTTAATATTGGATGGCACTTGTATCAAAATAATTTACTCAGCTCTTGCTCTTAAATAGATTTAACCCTTCTGCTCTTCCGGCGGCGCTCGGCGTCCATTTTGGATAATTCAACATCCCTGAGCTATATGTATACACGAGTACTATAGTTTTTAACCTATTTTGACTTTGTTAGTTCAAGCAATCAAACAGTCAACAAATAGATTCAACCAAATGTATGACTATCAATTTTATTTTCGATTTTTTAATTTTTGTTCAACATTTGTTGTTAACGGCATTAGACGTGCAAACTTAGAATGAAATTGTTTTATTTGCTCCTTTCATACGCATACAAATAATAATGCCATCTTTGGCGCTCATTAGGGGAGGCCTATGCCCAGCAGTGGACTATTATAGGCTGGTGATGATGATGATACGCGCAAAATCGCGCAACAGTACGCGTGGTTCCATAATAAAGAGTAAGAATAACACAGATTTTTCCTTGATACAGTAAACTATACCATCTACTGGATTAACCTGATCTTTGAATATACATTTTATTTTTGTGATTTTAACGGTACTGCAATATGTTACTACCATTAAAACAAAATGCACACGTAGGCTTTTGAGTGACACATCGAGTGACCATCAACCTCTCTAAACAATACAATAGCATAACCCGAAATCGCTCGTTACAGGTAGAGACGCTCGCACTACTTGTCACAGGTATAAAATGGTGCATTTTAAGGGTAGTGACCTCATTCGCACAACAACCTTTTCTTTGAACAGTCGTCAATTGATAACATCGTAACCCAAAATTAAAAAATGAGTACTACACCAGAAATAGCCGCTCTAGTGGTGGCCCTACTTCAAGCAGGGAAAAACCAAATTGAAGTGGCAAGACAACTGAATCTAAGCCGGTTCTCTGTCCGTCGAGTATGGCAGAGGTATCAAGAGACTGGCGGCTTCAAACGGCGCCAAGGATCTGGCCGACCCCGTGCCACAACAAGGCGTGACGACCGCTTTATTGTGACGACTGCATTGCGCAATCGGCGTTTGAATGCAGTTCAATTGGGACAGCGTCTCCAAGAAACACGGGAAGTCGATGTCAGCCGATGGACAGTTAGAAGACGACTACGGGAAGAGAATCTGACTGCGCACAGACCAGCAAATGGACCGAAACTGACCCCAGCCCACCGACAAACCCGCCTTCAATTCGCTCGAGAGCATTTGGAATGGACTGAAGACCAATGGAGCGCAGTTCTGTTCTCTGACGAGTGCAGGATGTGCCTACATGGCAACGATGGAAGAGGAAGAGTCTACCGAAGGCCAGGCGAGTGATTTTAACAATGCTGCATCGAAGAACGAGTCTCTTACGGCGGTGGATCATGCATGTTCTGGGGAGGCATATCACTGGAGGCAAAGACTGAACTTATTTTCATCTCCGGAGCGAATCCTGGGCGCCGATCAAGGGGATTCACTTCTCAAAGGTACATTGAGAAAGTACTCCAGGACGTGTATCCTGTTGTACCATTTGCGGGATATATTGGAGAAAACTTCATCTTCATGCAAGATAATGCAAGACCGCATACGGCTCGTATTGTGTACCAGTACCTTGAAGAGGTTGCGGTGCCTGTCATGGAGTGGCCAGCTCGCAGCCCGGACCTCAATCCGATTCAACATTTATGGGACGAGCTAAAAAAACGAGTTCGGGCCAGAGACACTGCCCCAACGAGTCTCCAGGAGCGATTGAAGAAGAATGGGAGGCCATACCGCAAGATTTTATAAAAACTTTAGTTCAGTCAATGAAAAAACGCATGGAAGCAGTCATTGGGGCTAGGGGAGGGAACACCCCTTATTAATAAAAAAGTTTTTATGCTGATTTTCATGTTTTTAATTTAATTTCAACCCCTAACTTTTATGGTATAAATACACAAAAAACAGGTACTTCAGACATTTACCCAAAACTTACTAAGTAGACGTGGTATAAGGACAAAAAAGGTACTGCTGGATAGGTTTTGAAATAAACTTTAATATTAGATACCAAAAAAATAAAAACAAACATGTTTATTTTTTATTTTTGGAAATTTGATGCGAATTTTTTGCACCCAAGTGTAGTTAGTTAAAACTACTTAACCGAACAAGATCGCATGGCCTAGTTCAGCAGACTGTTTCTATTCACAAATAATATCTAAATCAGCTAATTAATCAAGAAGTGGCGAATGATAACCTCCATCTTGTTTGATTGAAAATACATTTTCCAGGCTACATGCTGATGAGTTTGATAAAAGATGAAAATTCTTTATATTCCTTTAGAAATGAATCATGACAAGTTAAATTTTTTCTTCTAAACTTTTAATTCAATGGATTAAATAGACGTCTTCCTCTTATCACGACACTCCTACAATAATATTTAAAAGCCATGTCAAGAATTACCCAATTAATAATTAGGTAATTCTTGACAATCTTCTTGTAAGAACAGTCGGGTCCTGAATCTAAATGTTGCCGACTAGACCCTTACATTCTATAACGATATGTCGTAATTAGTTAATGCACCGGGCTTCGCTTGTGTGGGACTTAAAAAATCCTAATCAGTGGGTAGTTCTCGAGTTCAGCTTCAAATGCACCTACGTAAATTCAGCGGAAGGATATTTCGAAGACTTCACTTAAACGTGAATTAAAAAGAAGTCATTGTATCCTTATAAAAGTATTAGTTAATGCACCGGGCTTCGCTTGTGTGGGACTTAAAAAATCCTAGTCAGTGGGTAGTTCTCGAGTTCAGCTTCAAATGCACCTACGTAAATTCAGCGGAAGGATGTTTCGAAGACTTCACTTAAACGTGAATTAAAAAGAAGTCATTGTATCCTTATAAAATTATTAGTTAATGCACCGGGCTTCGCTTGTGTGGGACTTAAAAAATCCTAGTCAGTGGGTAGTTCTCGAGTTCAGCTTCAAATGCACCTACGTAAATTCAGCGGAAGGATATTTCGAAGACTTCACTTGAACGTGAATTAAAAAGAAGTCATTGTATCCTTATAAAAGTATTAAATTGTCAATGTCGATGAACGTCTGTATTTGAATTACGTAACAAGGTGATTGACCGAAGTGATATAACATGTTGAGTTGGTGGGCTACTTTTATCGTTTTGTAAGTTATCACGAAATATGTCTGCTGAGCCGAAATTTTCAGGACCCCGAGGAGTCAACTTTTTGTTCTACGATTTAGTAAATTGTAAAAAAATATTGACTGTACACACTTACGTGTTCTTTTTTGCGGATCCCGTCTTTAATACTTCTAATTTGATTTTTTTATTGTGCTCGCCTTTTTTTTTCATAAACGTGGTTCCCTATGTTATAAGATTATTATTTTATCTGGTAGTTTTAATAGTTCAAACCACAATCAGAAAAAATAGGCTGAGTATCACAAAAGACGCTGTTTCTAAATTATTTTCATATGTGCAATATTTTGTAATTCAGCTCTAAAAGGAGATCGTTTATTTGATGATGAACAAAGAAACGGACCGCCGGATATTTATCTATTTCGCAAACGTGAAAGTGTATCTTTACAGGACATACGTACACTAGCTAAAACAATAGACATCTTACTCAAAAACTAAAAAAAACAATTAAAGAATCATAAATCCAAATTTTTAATCTTTGTGTGTTTTTGGGCTTTATTAGTTTAAAATGGAAAGGACATCGGACGTCACTGGCCGTACCAATTTCCCATAGAACCGATGGAGAACTAGTTACGATATCTGTATACATTATACACTCGAGAGCAATGAATCCGGGTCACTCAAAGAATCCAAAAAATCTCGGAAAGTAAGAATGCTAGGTTAATGCAATAAATTGTATTTAATAGACAATTTAATACTCCTTAAATGAAAGTTAAAAAAAATATGAGTCACCATACATTTTATTTACACAAAATTACATAAAGAAAAAAAACTGCTGATCTCTCCTTAAAACAAAAATAGGAAACATGAAATTTTTGAACTTTATGACGATTTTCTTGAATTTCAATACTTCGTATTACCTCCTCGTGCTTCCATTACTGCGTTTACGCGGTTTGGCATGCTGTACACCAAGTTCCTTATACGATTTTGGGGAATATTCTCCCATTCCTCTGTGAGAGCAATTTTGAGCTCAGGAAGCTTGATTGGGGGAGGGTTTCGTTGTTTTACGCATCTCCCTAGCTCGTCCCAAGCATGCTCGATGGGGTTGATATCCGGGCTGCGCGCTGGCCACTCCATACAAGTAATGTTCATCTCTTGAAGGTAGTCATTCACAATCCTACCTGTATGAGGTCGGGCATTGTCATGCATAAATATAGCATCCTCACCCAAATTGACCATAAATGGACCAACGTGTTCGTTGAGGATTTCTTCCACATATCTTACGCTAGTTAAAGAGCCGTTTTCTATGATCACCAGCTCTGTGCGACTTTCAGAGGAAATTCCGGCCCACACAAGTACAGACCCACCACCGTAGGCTACTTTTTCTTCGATGCATGCTTGCTTGAATCTTTCCCCTGGTCTTCTATACACTCTGTGTCTTCCATCGTGCTTGTAGAGCATAAATTTTGATTCGTCGGAGAACAATTTATTGCATTAACCTAGCATTCTTACTTTCCGAGATTTTTTGGATTCTTTGAGTGACCCGGATTCATTGCTCTCGAGTGTAGTTATCACGGACATTTATGTAAATTTATAAAAAATGCAAAAAAAATTCGGAATTTTACACGGCCGACATAAGTATGGTTTTTCATTGTATTAGTTCTCTGAGCGATATTCTACCTATTTATCAATACAGATTGTATATCTGTATTGATAAATGTAATGATGTGTATTTGTGTGTTACACTGTATGTGTATGCACAAATACACATCTGCTACAATCCATAATAATCAATCGAAGTGTCGTGCCGCACTGATGACAGAAACGAGTACATGTCTGGTGATGTAGGTAAGGCCATTTTTGCACATGCGTGCAAAAATGGGTGCATGTTGCACCGAAGGTTATGATCAAGTACAATACAATTATTATTATTTTTAAGATTCAAAAGTGTCCCTTCCATTGCAGTAATTGATCTGTTGTTGGAAAAATGCATTATTAATCACTTAAAATAACTAAACTTCGTCTTATTACTCTAAGATTAATCATAAAAAAACTTTCAGACGCTCAGAGGGGAACTTCATTCAATTTGCGTTCATTTTATGATTCACAATCGTAAACACTTTGATTGTTTTGCGGGATAAATTATAAACCCTCAAGGATAACGAAATGGGACCACCTCAGGATCGAAACATACCACTATCATCATCATCATGTCAATGTTAGTCCTCTACTGGACATAGTCCTCCCCTAATGAGTACTATAGCGCCCTGTCTTCATCTCTATAAGCAAAACTTAAAAAGCAAAATAATTTTAAAATCGTTACAGTTTCGGAATGGTTAAACAAGTACGACAAGTGCGAGTGTAACTCGCGCGCCGAGGGTTTTGAACTTTTGTCGTTTAGGTAGGTACGTATATGACAATGTGTTGGGTTGTGGTTGTGGTGTGGTTGTGGTGTTCTAGTCCTTTTCAATACACAAAAATAAATCATCGCATGTGATACTTATACTTTATTAAGTATAACAGCTATCGTAGTAATACCAATAACACAAGCTTTGCTTAGCTTGTGGGTAAATGATACTGTGTGGATTATCTAGGATACATACCTATCTCTTCTCAAAAATTTTGAGAACAACGGTTTTGGTGCGCTGTGGAACTCCTATTACAGTTACTACAGAGATTAGTGGGTAGGTAAGTGGGTTGGTACCTACAATTTTTTTCGGCTTTTTTCAACCTATTTCACTAAGTATGAAACTTAGACGATTTTCAAAACCTGTTTTGAATTGTCGATCCATCCATACCTTTGATTTGATATTACTTTCAATGAAATAGCCCCCATTGTATGAAAATTAGTTTTTTGACCATATTTCAAACAGTATTATATTAACAGACTTCTCTATATTTTTCCTGTAAAATATAGATCAATATCTACAAACGCTTAGTACATTTTACATCAATCACTCTGCAATCTTCGGAGATAAGGGGAGGGAATGGTAAAGTTTTTGACCTTTTCTATACTAATATTATAAAGAGGAAAGATTTGATTGTTTGTTTGTTTGTATGTTTGTTTGTTTGTTTGAATTGAATAGGCTCCGAAACTACTGGACCGAGTTAAAAAATTCTTTCACCATTAGAATCCTTAATTTTCTGTGATGAACATAGGCTATATAATATTTTCAAAAAAGTTAGGGATCCGCATGAAAAATTTATATAATTGAACCTTTGGCTGTATATTCAACCTCTTTTTCTATTATGGCGCGTCAGAATAGAAAAAGAGGTTGTACAGCGCACGGTGCTTGCTTTTTCTCTACGGCCAGTGTCAGTTTTGGAATGTCGAGTCAATGTCAATAACCCCAATGCTGTTAAAAAAAGTAAAGATCCGTATGAAAACTGTGAAACCCATCGTTTTAGTGTGTATAATTTCTGAAATTTTTGTTTAATACCCGTGCGAAGCCGGGGCGGGCCGCTAGTTCAAAATATTTTGAAAAGTACAAAACCTGTATTGAAATGTACAAACCAATACCTTTCATTTGATACCCAACTCGGTGGGGTAGTCACCCCTTCAGAAAATTTTCCCGCCCTTTTTTGACCATATTTCAAAAACTGTTATTTTTACAGACTTCTCTATATTTTTCCTGTAAAATATAGATCCATATCTACAAACACTTGGTACATATCACGTCGATCGCTCTGCAATCTTCGGAGATAGGGGGGGGGGGGGGGGGTACGGTCATTTTTTTGACCTTTTTCAAAATATTTTAAAAAGTATAAAACCTACCAAAATTTATTTTAAAAAGTATGAAATCTACAAACGTGTACCTTTCATTTGATACCACTTTTGACTTTGTACGTTCCATTTAAAATTTCGATTTCAAAATTTGTATGGAAAATCTTCATTTTGATTTTTCATTTATTTTCATTTATTTTTGGCGCACAGAATGTATTATTATTTCTCAAGTTAATAGCTGCAGTAGTTTCTGAGATATTAAGGATTCAAAACACAAAACAGACCCAAAGCGATTTCATAAGGGTTTTGCAACCGATGGCAAAACCCTAAAAAGGAAGTGCATCTTGCCAAGTTTTGATATGTGTAAGTATAGGGAAATTAACCAACTAAGGTACCTCAATCAATGAGCTTTTAAATCAGCGAGCAGCGTCATGTGCATTGAAACAAAATAGCATAAGAGTAAGTATAACACGTTTTAAGAATTTTTTTCGCGTAGTTGCTAATTTAAATGTAATTTTGAAATATATATTAAACATTACTTTTAATCAACCATAGAACATTTACCTAAGGTAAATATTATTACTTTATCTAAGTACCCGATTAAGTAGGCGACGATCGACGCGTAGATTCGTCAACGCACAATATTGTTAATACTCACTCATCTAAAATCTCCGGCGGAAATAACGAAACGATGTTCACTGATTTTACACGGGAACTAGATGTCGCGGCGGATAATTCTGCTGTAAGTGTACAGAGATGCACTCGACGGTGGCTCGGGGGCGACTGCTGCACCACCGCGATTCAGCGCTTTATGGACCCTCAGCCACCGCGCCGCGCTGCCATGCCACCCCGACCCTCCGACGTAGATCCGCTTATTGGCCACGCATTCAAACCGACTCCGCCCCCTGCTTCCCCCCCCCCCCCACCTATACACCGTTCGCGTTCTTATTTTCTTTTTGTTTTCCTAATGCTGTACGGATTCGTTTTTTGCTGACAGTGTTTATTTATTTTGAACAACTTTTAATGGTTTTTGTTACTTTAGCATTTTTGTATTATTTAACAGAAACACAAATAAATAATAGGTACTGGACAATCCACACAACATCATCTAGCCCAAAATTCAGCAGAACTTGTATGATGGGTACTGATGACTGATATACTTAAGACAATAACATAGATAGATATTTTAACTATACAAAAAACGACCAGAAGACTTTGAACAAATATCTGTAGCAATACATTTGTCCCGAGGCGAGAATCGAATCCGCAACCTCTTGCGTCGCAGGTGGACCTTCCCCCACCGCGCCACAAAGATTTTCAAATATCTAATACAGCAAAAAGCCTTTAATACTTTTTAATTGTTTTATCAAACACTTTTTGGAAAAATTATTTAAATAAATAATCCTTCCGCGAAATTTCCAATGGATTTCCAATGTGAAATTCAATTTCCAGTTGGAACCTGTTATATTTCAAATAAAAGGTTTTAGAATTATTCGACTTTAAAGAGACCTACAAACGTGTGAAAATATTTTTTAACAGAAATTACAAAAATAGTATTGATGTCCTTTCAATTGATATTCCGCGGGGAAGTCCACCAGTGTCTCAAAAATTATTATCTATGAAAACAGTCTTCTATATATTTTTCCAGTAAAATATAAATTCATACCGGCAAACGCCTAATACATTTCAGACGGACCGCCCTGCAAAATTCGGAGACGTTTATCAAAATATTTCAAAAAGTTTGACACCTTCCCGAATTTCAAAACCTGTTTTGAGATTACAATACAACCCGATTGAACCCGATACATTTCATTTGATCCCACGTCCGACTTTATAGGTCTCTTTCTTGAACGCTCTGGTTCTTTTCATTGGATACAATTAAATGATCCTTACAAGGGGCTGAGTCGATTGATATCCAAATGTTCCCCATTTGGTTCATTTTAAGACGTAGTGTAGTGTCACGTTAAATGCCAAAATAGGTTTTCCATAAAGGAGCTTATGTTTCACTAGCGGTCCGCACCGGCTTCGCACGGGTAATAAACAAAAATTTCAGAAATTATTTCTTTGTCTTTTTCTATTCTGAGGTTGAATATAAAGCGCACGGTTCAATTATTGAATTTTTCATGCAGATCCCTAACTTTTTTGAAAATATTATATAGCCTATGTTCATCACGGAAAAATTTGGATTCTAATGGTGAAAGAATTTTTCAAATTGGTCCAGTAGTTTCGGAACCTATTCAATTCAAACAAACAAACAATCAAATCTTTCCTTTTTATAATATTAGTATAGAATAGATAAGAAACTGCACCTGTCAGATTATGGTGGCATCTCCCATATATGTTAAAACAGGTACGTCAAGTGCGAGTGTAACTCGCGCGCCGAGGGTTTTGAACTTTTGTCGTATAGGTTTTTGACGACCTCTTGGCGCGGTGGGCCAAGATCCGCTTACGATGCAGGAGGTTGCGGTTTGATTCCCGCCTTGGGCCTAATATTTGTACGATCTGCAGATTATTTGTTCGGGTGTTCTAGTGCTTTTCTACGTACACAAAAATAAATCATCTAATGTGATACTTATACTACTTTATTAACTATAACAGCTATCGTAGTAGTACCAATAACACAAGCTTTCCTTAGCTTGTGGCTAAATGATGCTGTGTGGAATATCCAGGATACATTACTCTTTTCAAAAATTTTTGGAGCACGGTAGAATTTATTAATTCAATAATCTTATTACTTAAAAATTCTTGGAGCGCAGTGAAATACATTGCGAATGGACTTTGAAATTTTGAGAAAAACGGTTTTGGAGCGCTGTGTAAAATTACCCATTACAGATACTACAAAGATTAGTGGGTAGGTAAGTAGGCAGGTACCTAAATTTTTTTGTAAATTTTTTTTCAACGTACAAAATTCGTACAGGCCATTTTTGAAAAAGTGTTCTTTGTACTGACTTTTATTTTCTTCTGTAAAGCCTTATTTTTAACATACGAAATAGCCATCGATCAAAGTGTATATACGCTGACCGGCGGCGAATTCTTGATCGATGGATATAGCATAACGTTATCCGTCCAAAAGTGCAGTCCATACAGCCGTTACAGCTACAGCCAACAAAACTTGCATAAACTCCTGCCTACATTATACAGGATGTCCGTGAAAAATCGGTATTGATGCGTACCTTATCCGGGAAAGGTGATGGTGTGTGGATTGTCCAGCATTATTTATTTATTTAATGTTAAGTTTTGAGGACTCAAGAGAAAACACGCGCGATTAAAGAACTAACAAGTCTTAAAATTATAACCCTTAATCACCTTTAGTCAACGATCCCTCCTAATACTTTGGAATAATTTGACCTGACTTTTTTTCGCATATTCCCGAGCAGCAAACCTTACTTTCGATAGTTATTACTAACATCGCATTATTAAGCAATTTTTATTTATACCCAAGTTTCATCATCATTATTATCAACAGCCCATGTCAGTCCACTGCTGGACATAGACCTCCCCTATATTACAAACGATTAATCGAACAATACGCACACGTGGTCCCAAAAAGAATTGGTTCTGGCCAGAACCACGTTTTACAAAAAGCAAAGCACACAAAGCTGGTATGGTACGTCCATTTTGTGCCATGTTTCTATACCTAGGTATAATAATATTTGCTTAATTTAAACAAATTTGTAATACGTTGAGACTTATAAGCTGTGTTGGTAGCGCGCGCCAAGCAATATTCAGTAAAGCCTATAAATTTACCTAATGCAAGCAATAACAAGTATCACTGACCATATTCATCGCATAGGCTACGATTCTCATGGAGTAGGCCGGCAGGTTCAGTAAGACGAACACCGAGGAACCAGCAGCAGCATCCTGGTGACGCGCTGCTGCGAGCGCTGCAGCTGGCTGCGCGTGCGGCGAGCGCGGTGGGGGA
>OZ007520.1:10189367-10260234 GCA_963931895.1 Eupithecia pulchellata | reverse complement strand
GGCGGCGCGCGCGGCTTCCGCGGCACACGCCCACCATGATCCACACGTTGAGCACCGTGGTGATGGCCAGCGGCAGCGTGAAAGACAGCAACGTGTCCAGCACGTTGAACCGCGCCGCGTGCTCCATCAGCGCGCGGTCGATGTCGCAGTCCGTGCCGCGCGCCTCCGCGAACCACAGCACCGGCGTGTTCAGCGCCAAGCAGCTCGCGCCCACGCACGAGATGCACACCCGCGCCCGCCGCACTGTGCACGCGCGCGACCGCAGCGGGTAGATCACGGCCACGAAACGCTCCACCGTGAACGCCACCACCAACCACGAACTGTTAGCGCTGCTCACATATGTCAAGTAAACGAACAACTCGCAGAATCCGGACCGAACGAACACCAAGGACGCTTTCACTGATTTCAGCCAGGGAGGAATCAGCTGCAGTAAAAAAATTGTATCCGATACCGCGAGTGCCGAAAGGTACTGTGACGTCGACTGACCGCGCAACTTGCTCTTGAAGAAAACGATTATAGAGAGTAAATTTCCTATTACTCCAACTGTGATTAAGATCGGCGTTAAATACACGTGTAATACATAAGCCACTTCTTCCGCGTATATATCTGTGTATGTTAATTCAGTATCGTTAAGAAAGTCTTCGATGATGTCGGTGATATTAAAGTCGTCGGCAGTCGCGTTAAGATCGTTGTAAGTGAGATCCATGGTGCGATGGTGCGAGGGCGGGCGGCCGCGGTGCCGCGCTGTGTAGACTGCCGCGCCACCCGCTAACCCCGCGCCCGAAGTTTTGCCCGCGGGTATTGCGTTCCAAAACCCCTACACTTACATGGAGAACCGGCTTGTCTTACCACCCTACGCACCACATACGACCCTTACACCTTCTCCCTGCCTCTTGCAAGGCACCAACACCATTCTAATTTAGGTTCAATAATAATGGATTACTTCACAAAAGACTAAACCATCCCACAAATAAAATGTATCCATGTTCTTCATGTAAGATTACAATATTTTTTACAATATTTTATTACTTAGGTATTAGGTTATTACAGGTCTAGAGTCCTACAACTATGCTAAATTTCACTCCGTTCTGTTCAGTAGCTTAGGCTTGAAAAAGTTACGTACATTCATCCACACTCATCAACTTTTTAATATAAGCAATAAATAAAGTTAATATCAATATAGGCAGGGAATCATAAACAACGATACCTACACGTCCTCTCAGTACGAAGCCCAGAGGGGAAGAAAGTCAAAAAGAGAAAAGAAAAAGAGAATCATTCTTGACATCAACGCTGGTATGTATGCCAATTTAACTAAGAACTTTATATGTTTGTCCAACAGGCGCGGAGAAGGGTCGCAGCACACTGGACGCCCTGCTCTGCACCACATACTGCCGCTCCCAGCTCTACCTGTCGAGGCAGCTCAGCCAACTTCATCCCGACCTCACAATGCCCATGTTCTCAGGTAAGTAACCGACATCTTTTACCATCTCATGTCCTCTGTGTTACTTACCATGTTCTCAATAAACACAGGGACACGAAATAATTTAAAATTCATATGTGTGTGTGTGTGTCCATGTGCTGCATTATATAGGTTATTAATCCGGCATTAAGGTAAACGCGCCGCCTTTGTAAAAGTGCATTTTCACTGAATATTTAGATAATCGGTCTATTCATGGTTTTAGTTCAGCAGAATAAATCGGTACTCGTTTGTAAATCTAGAACGATATCATTGATATATTATTATCATTGCATTACTTATTTGTTGTAACGTATCACCAGTATGGATTGATGGAAAGGGGAGCTCCCTTTTGCCTTGTGAATGTTTGATTTGGCGAAAACTGATTTCAAAACCAATAACCAGTCTGGCTAACTTTTGTGTAGCTACAAATATTTTTTCATAAACCTGGCTTTGATGTAAGTACCCCTTCAAATAAAATGAAAAATAAACAACATCGGTAATAACCTTTGAAGTGAAGGGGCCGCGATCCAGTGTGTTGACCTTACTGTTCCATGTTCTTTTTTACCCAGTCTGCTATCAGACCTCTATTTAGGGCGGGAATTTTCGGAATATCTTCCTATGTTGTATGTGCACCACTGGTTTTTTTCATTAACCAGTTATTTAGTAAAATCCCTATGCAGTTTCATGTAAATCCTACAAATATTATAAACGCGAAAGTTTGTAAGTATGACTGGATGGATGTTTGTTACTCTTTCACGCATAAACTACTAAACGAATTTTGATGTACACAGATAGTTTATGACCTGGAATAACATATAGGTTTTTTATCCCGAAAATACCACGGGATCAGGAGATAAGCGGGTGAAACCGCGGGCACCCAGCTAGTGATAATTTATTAGTCAAGTGTTTCATAAGAGGTAGGTAAGTACCATTTGGAGTTTCTCTCCATGCTTTCCTGCACTCCGCCAGCTACCTCCGATCGACGAGCGACGTCGTGGCCGTAGGGGACAAGACTGGTAGCATTGCTCAGAAACAAAATAGCTGTTGACGTCATTGTCACATCAACAAAATATTCAAGAAAATGTATCATCATCAGCCTATTACAGCTCGGTCTACGGTCATGTTTTGTATACATACCTACATGCGTACTTCGTCTAAGCTCTGCAGCTCGTAACTAATAGGTAGCACACGCGCTGGTTGAAACCATTCATTTTTAGGTAAAAATAGCTAGCTAAATGGAACTTCCTTTGATAAACTTAAGGTGGCGTTCTTCTTTAAAATAAATCAGGCCTATAGCAGCTTCTTCGGATAACTTTGACGTATAATTGATAATTGATTACTGTTAAAAAAGTCAATAGAAATGTATTATCCGATTGTTTTTCGAAGAACTAACAATGGCTTAGATTGTATCTCGCTGTAAATATGTGATTACCAGCTCGAGTAGTAGATATAAAAAATTGTTTCTCATAAATTTAGTCCTCACTCACTCGACTTTTTTATCACTCATGCTTTAGGATTTCATTATACACTTCAATCTAATAAAGCCACCCTGTAAATCAGAATAGGGGGAAGTCCCGTAACGCCGGACGGCACCTAGGTTCGGACACACGTACTATCTCGGAAAGTTGCAACACGTTCGATTCAAAAAATGGTAAAAAGGGCGCGGAGGAGTGTATCGACACCCGACCGCGGCATTCGGTGTGTCAGTGACACGTGAGGCCAAAGTGGGAGAGGTTTATTGCGGATTTTGGTGGGGATACACTGCGTCACATAAGATCTAAGTGAGTATTTTTGTTATGTTTTTGTATTTATGTGTTTATTGTTATTGTCATTATACCATGTGGTCCATAGTTATTCGATGTGCATTATAGTTTTTGTTGATTTTTAAAGAACTTTTGATTTAACACACGTAACTTTGAGGATTCTTGGTCCCCTGGTACCGGACACAAAGTAGTCCCTTAACACCGGACAAATAATAAAATGGTTTTTCTCGTAAGTGTTTATACTTTTTATAATATTTGTTGTACTTTGTTTTAGAGATAAGAAGAAGGAAGATAAAAAGAAATGGCGGAAAAGAAAAAGAAAGGAAACTGGGACCAAAAAAAATTAAAAAAGCGATAGACAAGGTTTTGTCTAGAGAAAATGAGTCTGAGGAAAGCTTCGTTGCGCTATGACATACCAAAAAGTACTTACTCTGCATGATAAAACATCGTTATTTCTACAAAAAGCGTAAAGACGAACGGAAAAAGTGGAGAAAAAGCAAAGAAAAAGGAATCGCTAACAGAAATACATAATAAAAAAAAACCACTTGCGTAGTGTGTTTAGAAGAGCATGACGAGGACTGGATACAATGCTCCAGCTGCCGTGGGTGGGCTCATGAAGCTTGTGCCGATATCCCTGAATGTTCAGAAGCCTATGTATGTATGCGATCGATGCATGATTTTTTAAAGATGTCCGGTGCTGGGGGTTCGAAGTAAATTCCGTCCGGTACTAGGTGCCACTTACAATGATTGCATTTTTTTAAACCAAAGTTTGATTTAAGTTTTAATTAATGTTTATGTAGAGGTTACATTTTTGTTGATTTATTTTGATTTTAAAGTTCATTGGCGAACTTAATTCATGAATAAAAATACATTTATCGAAACTGTTTTCTTTTTATTGTCAAAAAACCTTAGGTGTCCGCCACTAGGGGACTTCCCCCTACCTGTATAATGAGTTGATTTAAAATGTACAACAAATAGTATGCTGCTTTCTTGTTTGAATTTTAGTTCCACTAATTAAACGAGTAAACAGCATTAGTTTTAAGATTTTTGTTATTCTAGTGCACTCGCACTCGAGATTCGAGTCCCGCTGAAATCGAACATGTTTGGGATATTCTTCAATTTCCTAGCATTAGTTTTATCAACACATACTTATTTTTCGATGACAATGCGACTTTCATTTCCAGATAGTCCCACACCACAAAAGTGTAGGGTATGTTGGCCCTGTTTGACAAACTGTCTCTATACAGTAGTATAGATATTGATTTAGAAGAGCAGTCTCTATAACCGCAAATAATAACAATAAAATAAATATAATATTTAAAGAGGCCAACAACCAAACCGAGTTGAGTACCGACCACCGAAGTTAATTAGGTCGGCAGCGGTCAGTGCTGAGATCGGTGACCGGTGGCGTCTTGTTGATTTATTGTTGTTTTCGTCTCGTCTCGTCTCAAAAAATCAGTTATTAGGGTTTATTTGCGAAAAAGTTTTGTGCCTACTATGCTACGGAGCTATACTGGTCGACACGCACTTGGCTGGTTTTATTCAATGTTTACTTAAAGACGTTTGTCATTGTATATTATTCAGGCAGTTGAGATAACTGTGCCTCTCCCATACCACAGAAGGTGGCAAGGTCTCAAAATCTACTTATAGGTTTAAAATTGTATATGACTGATAAATCTTGAAATGGTTTGTAGAGATCACGGCGAGGTTCCAGACGGGCCGCACGGAGGTCCGACAGCTGCTGCTACAGTACCTGCTGCCCTGGCTAGTCAACATTGAACTGGTGGACCCCAACGTGCCTCCCGCCAACCCGCTCTCCTACATACAGGTCAGTCAAGTGCATCATCTTACCCCATACCAAAAAACATCCCTCAACTAACATAGCCCGTGTAGTCGACGCATCGAGTTTTGCAACGCGACCGCTGCTGTAATGTCTTCAGTCGCGTCACAAAACACAAAAACATTTTTCCCGTTGTCGAATCTCTTACAGTCCCCGAGACGCATCTGCTATTATATAGGTACATCTGATTAGAGGCGGCGACGGCGAAGTTATCGATGCTGACTGAGTCTGTAGATGCTGCAACAATGCTAATCGCTACGGCACGTTGTGCCTTCATGAACCTTCTAACCACAAATCTACAATATTAGGCATACGAAATAGACATCTTTATATAGGTACACTCACCAGCTTCATCCACACGCGAAACAGAATATAGTAAAAGTTAGCGTGCGATACATTTGATATTGCTCGGAAGCTGTATAAAATACACGGTACAGCGCTAACCGTCTGGAATTGTTGAAACCTCTGAACTCGTTTTCCGGCTTCCCTTCCTGCTTCCCTATTGTGAATCCTATTTATTGCCTGCGCTCAATCAAAGTATCTAAATTCTGTTTATTAACCACCAACAACATGTTACAGACTTTCGAATCTCAAAGTTTGTTTGTTTGTGCACGTTGGCCGAGCTATCACAATAGAAATCTGTGAGGACGGATGCTTCGGCCAGTAGGGCTGGCTGTACATGCGCGAGGCGTGTCAATGTCATAAGTTGCCGTTAAATTACATTTATTTACTGTCCATAGACAAACTTTCCCAAAAACAACCATTCTTCTAAATGCTAGTAAGTCGTTACTTTAAATCTAAGTACGTAGCGATCGAATAGGGTAGCCTTAGATGTCTATGCTAGTCTTGAAAATCCTATATGGACAGGACATCTATGCCATCAGAAAACTTGTGAAACCATCAGGGTTGTTAAAACTAAATCTTTGCCATGCCTCATTAATAACATTGCCTCATTAGTAACATGACTCGCCCAACATAAATCACTACAGCAGTGGATTTAAATAATAAAATCCTAATTGCATCTAGAAATTCGATCATTCACTTGAATGAAGATGCGATTCCTATATACAAGGAAACTAAGCGAAGCAAAGTAATGAGGCCGATGTAAATCTAGGGAGGTCGCCCGTACCGCCGCGCCGGCCCGGCCGCCGCGCGCCGAGCAGACGAAACCCGAGCAACACAAAGGATAGCGTTTTACTTTATTTCTGCTAAGAGAATTTCCATTATATTAGAAAGATGCTCCGCTCGGATGCGCCATCGTACGGTCGGGAAATCAAGATGTCAGTTCGAAGCTTCCTAAAGTAATGAAAGCAGAAAACTCGCGTTTTTATATTTTGCTTAAAATGGTTAGATTATTTTAGATTTCTGGATTATAGCCATGTTCATTGCACTTCGCCGTATGAAGAAATCTCAATATTCGTAATTTTGCAGTGGTGGGGAAACTGAGTTAGCCCACGTATCTACTCGTACGAGGTCCGACACATTTCCGAGCCATGTTAAAACTTATGCATCTGCGTTCATCTATTGAATTTTTGACTTCAAGGGAATTTATTATAAGTTTTTACATGGTTTTTATGTACATAATAACTTTCGGGGGTATACACCATCCTTAACTTGACAATCACGATAATTATCTTTGAACTGTTTTACACAGTATTAAATTGTCAAAAGTCAAAATCAAACGTCATTGTTTCAAATAGTTTCAATGTTCGGTAGTTGATGCTAGGTACTGGAATTATTATAAGACACACATGGATGGATATGGAGCTTTACAAACGCGTGATTTTATTTGAGATCCGATTCTTCTAACTCATTTATGTGATGAATGAACTTCTCATGCTATTTTTTCATTGAGGTTTCAATGCTTTAAGGCCAGGTAGGCCAACAGAGGCCGCACTTTTGTGGTTTTCAAAACCATCTGAGATGTAGGAATACTGATTAAAAATTCTGTAAAAAAGATATGTAATAGTTAAGGATTTAGTCTAGTCAAATTCGCATTCAGATACAAGATTTTATAAACTTCGCTCGGGAAAAAAAAATCTCGAAGTTACCCCTTTTTGAAATGTTTTTTCAATATTATGACTAAACTATGTGATATTTTAAGTTTTTTTTTGTACTCAATTAAAGACAGTAACTATTTCTAGACAAATTCGCAGAGTTTGTCCTGATAAAATGATTTTCAAAATCACTATTTTGAAATAACTACAAAATTCACAAGCGTGGTGGCTTGGCAGACACGATCAGTCGCGCTCTGGCGCTTACAGACGACGGACCTATGTCAATTTTTTCCGCTAATTTATGAAGTACGTAAATGTTTCATTTGTTATGCAATTTTAGTCTCTGACACAATGGCGTTAGATTCAATTTTACTTCAACCTTTGACATGATATGTGACGGTCGTAGTGCCATAGTATAAAATCATCGGTATGTAAGGCAGAAAATTAATAAAGGTTATTGTTCTAGTTTAAAAATATATTATCTACTTACTGGAATGATTTATTGAAGCCAATAATATTTAGTTAACTACATTAACATTTTATATATCTATAAAGCATTGACATAATTGTTCTCCTTGATGGTGGAGCCCCCTCCACCATCATAGGTATGGTTTTTTTTACGGAATCGTATAGAGGGCATCGGGGGGACCTAAGGAAAATTCCGACTTTTCCAAATTTGCCCCTTCTCCCCCCCCCCCCCCCCTTTAGGGGGGCTCCCAAACAGAGCCATACTGAATGTTATTTTTTGTGGGGTTGTATAGAGGGGGTCAAATAGTTCAAAGGCAGGCAAAAATTCCCCCCTCCCTTTGCCCCCAGACCCCCCCTTTTGAAGTTGCTACCGGAAATAGTCGTTATAGAAAAATTTGGATTGCGGAGTCGTATAGAAGGTTTCTTCTAGTGTTGAAAAATAAAAAAAAATCACCCCCCCTCCACCCACATTTTCACCCCCCCTTTTTGTATCTCCCAAACGGATCGACCTAGAAGAAAAATTTTTTCACAGTTATGTAGAGGAGAAGAAATCATTTTGAACTCCAAAAAAAGTTTGAACCCTATGACCCCCCAGACCCTCTTTTTGTATAAAAAAACGAAAATTGGCCAAATTTTGACCATTTTTTTCGGGTGGAGCATTGCGGCGGGCGAAGCCAGCTGCAATGCGACTAAGGAGAATAGCACGGCGAGCGAAGCGAGACGTGCTGTGACCCCCACGACCCCCCTCTCCCAGCAAGCGGGTGAAGCACTGCGGCGAGCGAAGCGAGCTGCAATGCGACAAAGAGGAACAGCATGGCGAGCGAAGCGAGCTGTGCTGTGTGACCTAACACCCACTTATATGGGTATCGTTTTCGACTAAATCAAACACGTAGATTACGAAAAAGATGTCCATTTTCAAATCCAAGATGGCTGAAAGTTTACTATCGCAGATTTTACACATGGATATCGATTACCATCAAATCAAAGACGTTTTAGGTTATGAAAAGTAAAAACTCCAATGCGATAAGGCCGCCTAAGGCAAGGCACTCCCCCCGAGCTGCTAACCTCTAGTTTTTAATCTATAATTTTATTACATGTTAATAGGTTTCTTTTATCTATACTAATATTATAAAGAGGAAAGATTTGATTGTTTGTTTGTTTGAATTGTTCCGAAACTACTGAACAGATTTGAATTTTTTTTTATCATTAAAATGCTAAATTTTCCGTGATGACCATAGTTAGGGACCCAGATGAAAAATTCAATAATTAAACCGTGCGCTATACCTATATTCTTTTTCTATTATGGCTCCGCTGCTTGTTTTCAGATTTTTTAAATTATTATATAGTAAAAAACTGCAATTAAAACATGAATAAGAGCGTTTTCTACTTTACGTAAAATAAGTTTTATCTTTTTTTCCCGAATAAAACCGCAATCACATCTTACAATAAAAAGCGAGATATCGAGGAGTGAGTATTAACCTGTTGCGATGTTGTTCGGATCAAAGAGTTGTTTTTATTTTTCGTTTAATAAAAAAGTAAAACCCATTACAAAAAGCCTATCTCAAGAACTACTCGTACGATTTGCCTGAAAAAAATTCACAAGGTGTAATCGCACCTCAGAAACAATTATTTCAAATAAAAACACTTCTATAGTAATAGTCGGTTACCATATTATGTATTCGGTGGGGGCGGCGAATTATGAAAATATTTTTTTTTTTTTTTTTTTATTTTATTTATTCTTGAAAAACTTATTCTAGTTATTAAATATTAACATTCGTTAAGCCCTTGAGGATTTGACTCGAATGTTACATTCCTCTGGTTACATACTTTACGTTTTTTATTACGTGAGTGATAAAACAAAATTTTTGTGTCTTAAACTACTAAGGTACCTAATTGATATAAACAGATAAAGAGTAAGAATAGTTATTGAATAAACGCAGCCCGAAGTGTGCAGCATATCGATGCAGTGTTCGGGCTTTCTCGGACGGCCGAGCCTCCCGAAGTTCCCCGAACACTGCAGAATGCGCCGACCTCGCTCTGGTCGGCAAAAATTAAAAAATGAAAAATCAAAATAAAGATTTTCAGTAGGTACAAATTTTGAAATTGAATATTGAAATGGGACCCTACAGAGTCGAATGGGGTATCAAATGAAAGGTTTCAATTTGCACATTCCAAAACAGATTTTGAAATTTTGATGAATTTTATACTTTTTGAAATATTTAGAAAAAGGTCGAATAAATGACCATTCCCCCCCTTATCTCCAAAGATTGCAGAGCGATCGATGTGAAATGTAATAAATGGTCAAAAAATTAACCATTCCCCCACCAACCCCCTATCTCCGAAGATTGCAGAGTGATCGATGTAAAATGTACTATGCGTTTGTAGATATAGATTTATAATTTACAGAAAAAATATAGAGAAGTCTGTAAAAATTAAACTTTTTGAAATATGGTCATAAAACAAATTTTCATACAATGAGACTTTTTCATTGAGAGCAATTCAAATCAAAGGTATGGAATACGACAATTCAAAACAGGTTTTGAAAATCGCCTAAGTTTCATACTAAGTAAAATACGTTGAAAAAGGTCGAAAAAAGAATTGTAGGTTCGAACCCATTGATCCGAATATCGTTGTGATTTCAAGATGAAAATGTAAATTATAGACTTCCTAGCCTTACCACAAATGGAAAAAATAATTATGTGATGTCCATAGCCTTATCATCTCCTGAGCCACTAACCGGGTACAAGCACGCTAGAATTGAATATTGGAGAATTTTGAGAAAATAATAATATTTTATTATAATTGTTTTATTTGATACCCTTTATTCTTTGTATTTATTTCAAACAAAATTTTAAATCATAGAAGCGAATGTTCTCTATTTGCTTCTTTGTCTTCTTTATTTGAGTAGGTATTTATTTCAAATTTTGTAGGTACTTAAAAAACGAAGTTCGGAAATTAACTATGCCTTTTGTTGGTCTGGTCCAGACGTTTTTCAGCGTTCTTGGTTTGGTTGGTTATCTTGGGATCAATTACTTTATTATTAATTCATTATCTATATTAAGAAACATAAATTGAGATGAAGTTGTAACAACTTCATTTATTTACGAAACTCTAACTGAAAACTATTAACAAAGTTTGATCATAGCAACAGCGTTTCTAAAGTGAAATAATATTATGCTACTGCTTATTTCTATACTATGTCGTTGGCGCTGCATCTGCGCTAAGTATTTCGCGCGCAACTTTAGACAGGACAAAATGCCTACAGCTGCAGGAATACCTCGCCTTAAGCAAATTGTTCTCTGCTTCTACGATTATCACCGAGGTTTGATTTATCCATAGCTAAGCCAAATGGTTTAAGTTTTCTCTAAGCTTGGAAATTTTGGCTTCATATTGTTGTGTGAAAAGGCTATCTAAAACACCGATAAAGCTATTCGCAATGTTCGCACTGCGTCTATAAAGTCTCGTTTCGATCGAGAGCGCTTATCGCCATACTGCAGTACGTTATTGTTGTATTCCAATTCTGCGAATCCGTGACGTAGCTGGAGTATTAGGATGTCAGTAGGATTTTCGTTCCGTGAACTGAGAGCATCACTCGCCGAGATGTTTATTGGAGTTGTAAACCTTTCCAATACGGCTCCATCTTGTCGTAGGTATACAAAGAGCTTCCTTGTCCTTGTCTTGTGTTATTCGCATCTCTAAAAGTTTGTCAAAGTAAATTTTGTTGCTAATTCGAACTCTTGTGACTTTGTATGCGCCGTGGACTGTGGTCGTTACACACAACTTAGCAAGGAAGAATATCATGGTTATGATTTATGATATGTTGATGCATGACGTCATGATGCTTGTTTTTTTTTTTAATTTTTTTGTTCTGCTCGGCCAAACTCTTTCTTCTCCTCCGAAACAGAAGGCGCTTCTTGTACACTTCTATTGTTTACCGGCTGGATAGAAACTTTGAAGACGGTTCTCTTGAGGATCCCGCTGTTTGTCTTGATGGTGACTACTGGACATGATTATTCTCGCCAGCATAGAAATCAATCACGCGGCCACATCCCCATATTCCTGCAGGTAGATTTGCGTCATCGAGGATTTTATTTAAAGGTTTAAATAAAAACAAAATGTTCAGGTTACAGGCGTACAAAATACCTACTAACGATTTAAAACAGGACATTAAAAAGCGAGATCATAAGGGTTTTGCATACGATGTCAACACCATAAACAGGACTTTCGTATTCAAAAACGAAATGTCCAGACTCAAACGAACAAAGCATTAAACATCATCGACGGCTGCCTCCGCCGGGTGAGAAAGTTCTGCCCCCACCTGGCAAGGGTGGCTGTCATTCTATACGATAACTTTATAATTTTACTCTCTGGCCCCGGGGAGTCGACATTCCAGAACTTAGGCTGGATATTGTATCAGTTGCCGAAACTTATTTTCCATTTGGAAGCTCTAGAGATTTGTTCGACTGGCACAAAGAGCTCCAGAGCTGAACTTTTTATTCAAAATGCTTCTCATTACATATTGTAACTGTCACGTGTCGTTGCACTTTGCATGAGCAGAAGTCGCATTCCGACTCGCAATGGAAAAATTTATTATTACTTTGACGCCCCGCGTTTGGCACCTGCGAAGCCCTGCTTTTAGTCTGCAGAATTGTTTATTTGTTGTAAAGTTAACGGGGAACACGACACGCTAGGGATCGATGAGTTAGACAACTAAGGAAGGTTATGTAAGGACTTCATACAATCATAAAAGTGACTGACGGTAACTGAATATCGCAAATTTTATTTTCTAGCGTTGGTTAACATACTGAGACTCATTCTCGCTTGGTTTAGAACTTTAAGATAACTTGCTTGAGATTTCCATAATCGATATATTACGACTGGAATTTCTCGTACCTACGGTTGTGTGTTTTTTATGTTAGATACATACATACACATACAGCCGAACGAGCGAGAATGAGTGTGAGCTCTTACTCAAACTTGATATTTGGTGGACATGGTCCCATAAGAATAGTATTCCCTTAGGGTCAACGCAGACAGAGAGGAGCGCAGCGGAGAGGATTTTTATAACGCACTCGAAAATCAACTTTAAAATTATTAAAATAAAATGCATACATGCTTGAACCTAACAAAAAATCCTTGTTTGAAATTTAATCAATTTTCAATTCTTCAAATGTTGATTCTGAGATGGCGCCATCAAAATTTGAATCTAGTGGGATTGTTATTCTTAAACGAACCGTACCTACGTGTAAACATTATAGATAATTAATAATAAATAAATTTATTTCAGGCAACATAAGAAAAATTATGGATGGTAAAAAACTATTATCACATGGTATTTTCAAAATCAATGATAAGATAAGTGTTAACTAACTTTTTGATTTTCATTGAAAAGGTACACGTTTAACAGTGCCCGTGAATTTCATAGTTGTTGAATCCATTTGTCATCAAAGTAAATAAGACACAAGACTGATTTATGCTGATGCGCTGCGCCTGATACTGACCAGCTCTCGGGTCACACGTCGCTTTGACCAGACACACAGATAATTTTTTAAAAACCCAGAGAGCCTCAGTACCCCGCCCCACTCGGACTAGCTACTAGCTCTCGACAAGGGTAGCAAATTCGTAGGCTCTGTTTGTAAAAGTAGTAGGTTTAAATATTTTTAAAAGGTTGAAAAATTGTCCATTGCCGATGTTTGCAGAGCGTTTCATGTAAAAAGTACTAAGCCTTTGTAGATATGAATTCAAAACAAATTTAATTTTATGAAGGCGGGGCTATTTAATTGAATGAGATATCAAATCGGCCGTGTGGTGCCGGCATAGATTTTCACCACCCCAACTCTTCCCACCGAACTGCGATCCCCAACCCGCATGCCCAGCGTGGGGATTATGGGCAATAACCCCCAGTAATGATGCCATCTATGGCGCTCATTAGGGGAGGCCTATGTCCAGCAGTGGACTGGCTGGTGATGTTGATATCAAATCAACTGTGTTGATTAGTTTGGACATTTCAAAACAGTTTTTGAATATTTTATAAGTTTCATACGTTTTGAAATACAATGAAAAGTGTCCAAAAATTTAGCAGTACCTATATTATTCTAGGTACATTCGTACGTGACGGATGTTTTTCTGTCTGTACCTACTCCCCTCGCCCGAGGCGAAAGGACATTTTCTCACAGCATTGAGCTCATTGAAGTTTGATCTCCTCATTCAACAGCCCAATTTGTGCATTAAATCACATCGGCGACAAATAGGCGGACAGGGACAGCTGCTATATAATGTAGTGGACGGATACTTTGCCCTTATTTATAATAATAAATGGTGCCGGACAATCCACACAGCATCATCTAGCCCCAAGCTAAGCAGAGCTTGTGTTTTGGGTAGACATAATACAACATTATCACATATATAGATATATTTTTTTATACATAGAAAACGACCAGAACACTGAACAAAAATCTGCAAATCATAGAAATTTGTTCCGAGGCGGGAATCGAACCCCCAACCTTCGCCCACCGCGCCACAGAGGTCGTTCGTATTAGCTATAGCAAAAATAAAGCTAGGTACTCAATTATCTACGACTAGGTGTCATGGTAGAATTTACAATTTGCTTTTGAACAAATGATGAAAGGAATTTCTAATTTTTATAATGCGACTTCTAAAAGTTTGGCTACTCTATGGTTAAAAATAAGTTATACATAATTTTTAAATACTTGACGCACAAAATGCGACTAAACGTTTAGGTATTTATTTCGCCACACAGAAAAACGCACGAACTGCGACCTATTTGGTTGTTTTCTCTAATATGACGACGCACGAAACAACTAATCCAACGAAAATGAATCATTCATTAAACTTGTTTTTTTTTTTCAAAGGGCGAAAAGCCTTTCTTTACAAATAAAATTACAATTATCTAACTAAATAAAAACTAGTCGTTATTACATAAAAAGGGTTTAAATCTTCATGAACAAAGTCTAGATTACGTTACTCAAAAACTATAAAATATTCCACCGTCATTTTCGGATGTGGTACCTACCTATCGTTTTTATCGTTCACCTACTACACAACAGCTGTCTGTCAAATTGTCGCGAAGATGCAGTGTATGTATAATCATTAATCAATCAGCAAAGATCATAGTAGGTAGAATGATTAAAGATCAATGACCTCTAATGATCATGTTAGTATGGACATCCCTCAGAAATTCTGGTATTTTCTAAATTCACCCCCTGCTAGGCAACATGTATTATTTTCATCACTCAACACCTGAGCATCGTAGGTGACGGGCATTCTGTAATAAAAAACAACCCTGTGATATTTCAAGATATAAGATATTTAAAGACTTGAAATAAAACTCTAACAAATTAAAAAGCTATCAACTTTGTTTATCAAAGTGGAGCTGAACATTTTCTCGTGGGAAACGTGTTCGTGTTCCCCGCGATCAAATACATCGTAAGTTTGCACTTAGAAACTAAACAAAGCTTCAAATCTATTGGATGAGTTTTATGCAAACTCGAACGGCGTATACACTTTCAAATGTAGTTAATTAGTACTTAAGATATTATGATATTTACCTCAATCCGGTAAATCTCGGAACTCTCAGTAAAAAAGGTATATCCATGTCATGATATCATGATACAAGTACGTAAAATCATTCTACTGACTCCAATCTTTGATATAATCAGCCACAATTACAAACGCTTTTTCTAGATTCTTCATCTATTTTAAATAGTCGATCATTATGTAGGCTTTTTATACGTATCCTCCACTAGAGCACACACACAAAGCCTGAATAAATAATAGTATCTAAAGCGAACTGTCAACTTTACTTAGCACTTTCTCGTGGGAAACGTGTTTCCCGCGAGATATGATGAATTTCCTGCGTGGATGATGAATTTCCTGCGTCACAAATTTGCACACAGTAACTCAACAAAGCTTCTAATCAATTGGATGAATTTGATAAAAACGCATATAAGGGAAACCAAAAAAATAAAAAAAAAACATTCTACCGACTCCAATCTTTGATATAATCAGCCACAATTACAAACGCTTTTTCTACCTCTAGATTCTTCATCTATTTTAAATAGTCGATCATTATGTAGGCTTCTTATACGTATCCTCCACTAGAGCACAGCTAATATTAAGAGTTGGCAAACCCTAGGTAGTCGTGCAAACCTGCAGTTCTCTGGGTCGGATACATATTTGCTAACATACCTTACTACACTCTTCATTACACAATTCTTACTGCATATGCGGCTAGTTCCTCGTTAACCGGCTTTCCACGTGTTTACATCCTATTTAAGCTATACGCAGTTCTCGCGTTTATTTTCATACTAGCGGTCCGCCCCGGCTTCGCACGGGCATTAAACAAAAATTTCAGAAATTATACACACTAACACGATGGGTTTCACAGTTTTCATACGGATCCCTTACGTTTTTAGCAGCATTGGGGTTTTTGACATTGACTCGACATTCCATAACTGACACTGGCCGTAGAGAAAAAGCAAGCAGCGGAGCCATAATAGAAAAGAGGAATAATAGAAGAAGAGGAAGATATAGCGCACAGATTAATTATTGAATTTTCATGCGGATCCCTAACTTTTTTGAAAATATTATATCGATTTTTTCGAATTTTTCAAATCGGTCTAGTAGTTTCGGACCCTATTCAATTCAAACAAACAATCAATCACATCTTTCCTCTTTATAATATTAGTATAGATTGACATCTCCATTGATAGTCAATTCATCTTTTCGTAGGCAATGCTTTTCCAATTCGATAAATCAATAAATTGTTTTTTATCTCTGAAAAGTTTTGTAAATTTCAGTAGGTTTTGTATTTATGGAAATATTACTTATCATTCAATTATAATTAGATATTATATAATTGTTAATGGATGTATATCATTGGTTAGTTTGGATGTTATTTCGCAATTGTATACAAGATGGTCCCGAGATGGTCCCTAAAGTATTATTATTCTTTATCAAGACGAACCCATAAACGTTACGGGCTAACATCTAGCAGATATTATATTCTGGTGCATCATACTGTAATTGCCCCCAAGCATAAAACCCGATTAAAGTGCTGTGGCGGGAATGGAACCCGCAACGCTCGTCCGTCAGAGGTGGACCTTCGCCTCCTACGCCACTGAGGTCGTCTATAATTACATGTTTGTAAGCCGGCGGCTTCGGACTGTCGAACCTGCAAAGAGCTCTCAATTTGCGAGTAATTCCATTTACTCTGTCCGGAGCAATGCCTTTGTGAACTTTGAGGATTTATTGGTCGATATCAGAGTCACAGAGTCAATTATCTATGAACCGCAGTAGATAGCTCGAGTGTTTCCTATGCTATTTTAAATTATCCTTCGCGGACTTCGTAAAGCACAGCTTCGCGCTGACGACATATTAAGTAATTCATTTAAAAACTCCCTACAATTCTGGCAATCGACAAGTCGAAAAGCGAGGAGGCTTCCTCGCTTTTCGACTTGTCGATTGCCAGGAGTTTATGCTCCTGATTTATTTATTATTCCATATCTTATCAAAATGGCTCTAGCTATGATGCTTCGAGGTAATAAAGAGTACCAGATAATCGCATACCTACATATAGTTACACGCCTTGCGGTTCTTAACTCCGTAACCGTTCAGACAACCGTAGTTTGCAATCATCACGTTCGCCAGCGTTGTATGGCGATTGGCGCTGTATGGTGCTATTGTCTATAATTCAATATCTACCTATCGTAATGTATATGTAATTTTAGTTTGATTAAAATAGATACATAATTTTAGTTTGATAACTGATTCTAAAGTCATTTATACCGGGATATTTACCATGATTTGATTATTGAGTTTTCTAATATTTTGGCAGAGTTTCATGCAGTTGTTCCGTGATCATGGTATAAATGACTTTAGTGTTAATAACCATGATAGTTTCAAAAGTTTTACTGATAACTGATTGTTCGTTTAATTGTTTCAGTACTACAGCGCGGAGGGCGGGCGCGGCGGGGCGCGACGCGAGGGGCTCGGCTCAGCGGAGGCCACGGAAATGGTCCTCAACAACCTCTTCTATATTACTGTTAAGGTAACTACTATTGCTTAAGATTCGTAGCCACAAGAGGCTAAGAAACCCTTTTACTGAGCCTCGGCTGTCCGCCCATCTATCTGTGAGCGTGTTGTATCACATATAATTTATTAATCGACGACCTCTGTCGCGCGGTGGGCGAAGGTCCACCTGCGACGCAGAAGGTGGGGGGTTCGATCCCGCCTCGGGACAAATATTTGTACGACCTGCAGATATTTGTTCAGGGTGTTCTGGTCGTTTTTATGTATAATAAAAGAATAACTAGAAATGCAATTATGTTGTATTATGTACCTCTATATCTGTCATTTAGTACCTAAACAAAAGCTCTGCTTAGCTTGGGCTAGATGATGTTGTGTGGATTGTCTGGCATTATTTATTTATTAATATCCATAGAGGCCATTTCACTTGGGTAAGAAAAGACAATGGACACATCTTAGAAGGTGCAATTATTTTAGGTACCTATCTAATTAATAGGCTTAAGTGAGAACGTAAGTTTTTAGTTCCTGTGTCACTTACGTCACGGGCGTCTTCGAATCCCGACCGCAATTCAAGATTTTACGAGTGAAGCGAGAGTATTACTGGAATCCTGAGTGCGAGCGGTTATTAATCATGGCCAAGACAAAAATAGCTTTAAGTACGAGTTGGTAAATATTATTACACATGTGTGTCATTTAATTATATCCTTTGTTGATGTTCGAAATTCTCATTATAACCTTGGGAAGTAATAATTTATTCTTGTTTCTAAGGGAGTGAGTTTTGAATTTCGAACTTAAATAATAAAATATGTATGGAAATGTGCACCAAGAAGACACGCACTAAGAGATTTCATTCGATCTGTTGTTCAGCTAACAGCGCTATAGACACTTGGTTTCTGTTTAGGTTACATGACGTATAAACTGCGCTTTACGAACCAGAAGTGAAAAGATGTATATTTTTATCTTACTTTGAACATGTTTTACTAAAGTTTGTGATACAGATAATGCAAAACATCGTTAAGTAATGCCAAGGCCAATGATAATGATGTGATCTATGTTCAACTGTAGGGTACAGGCTGGATACGTACCTACTCGATGGGTACACTCACATTACTGTTTTCACTAAATTTCGTAGATATTTAAAGTTTCTGGAATATTTTGACTATACCTTCAGTGTCATCCATCAATTTTCGTACGAATCAATCAATTCTCGGATTGATCAACCATTAGATGAGTACATCATTCGTTTCGTGACAACGATCGATGCAACGCGGTGGAAACACATTCTGGTTAAAACCAGAATAATAATCAACATGGAGTGAAATAAATATCTCGACTCCAGACAAAAGATGATCTAACCCCGAAATAAGAAGAGCTTGTTTAATGGTTACTTGATAACTGATATACCTTGAATTGAACACATTACATACAAAGTATTTTTCTATATACATAGAAAGCAACCAGATCACCCGGGACAAATATCTGCAGATCGTACAAACAGCTGTTGTTGGCAAACCTACACAAACACATATAATGCATATTACTCGACCTTTTTTATTTAGCCTTAATTCTAGGGCGAGCTTAGATATTTACCACTAATTATTATTTTCCCCTGTATTGCTTTGAAAGCATTTAATTAGGGCATTTTTGATCGGTGCTTATAGTAGTGTCAAAAAAACCAACAGTTAGCAACAAAGTGGGCATTTTACATATATATACTTTCTTTAAGGCATGAAACAATCTGTTTCATAAGCTAATCAAAGACTTCTATCGCACCAACTGGTTAGTACTAAAACGTCAGAAATCACAAAATCACACATCTTAAATCTCAACATCTTAAGACCTCTTAGCCTACACCCTGGTTACGTAAATCCCCTATCCACTCTTTATATGTAGCTAGACATTAATATTTGGTTGCTACCGTACGTTAATGTTAGCTTGATAATATGGAATGTCATAACAAAGCGAGTCTACCAGTTATTGCTTGCTAGCTCCTTCATTATGTTCGCACTTGTATGACCACCCGAGTCAGGGCGCGTTCCCGTTCAGCGTGCGGCGGGTAGGTAAGGGGGAGCGGTAATATTACACTTGAATCATATTTGATCCATTATTACTTTCAACGGCTTCATTCAAACAGGCCGGCGGCCGGTTACATTCAAACAGCTAAAATAAATATATAATAAAGGATGCTGGACAATCTATCAACTAGCCCTAAGTTAAGCAGAGTTTGTGTTATGGGTACTAAATGTCTGTTATAGGTACCTACTGAATCTTTAGTAATATTATTAAGAGGAAGAATTTAAATATTTAGTTTGAATTTAATAGGCTCCGAACTACTACCAATTTGAAAAACTCTTTCACCGTTAGAATCCTAAATTTTCCGTGATGATCATAGGCTATAGAATATTTTCAAAAAAGTTAAGTGATCCGCATGAAAAATTATATTTATGTTAATTACCCGTGCGAAGCCGGAACGGACCGCTAGTAAGTAATAATAATAATAGATATTTTTATCATACATAGAAAATGACTTGCAGATCGTCGACATACATTTATGGAGGTCCTGTAGTGGGAATGAATGCCGCAACTTCCTGCGACGCAGGACTATCGTCCATTGCGCTACATAGGTCGTGCTAGTTATGAACAGTCTAGTTTGAGCCTAGTTTAGATCAAGTCAATTGAACTAATAAGGAGCCAGGGGCCTATTTTAACTCTCCAACACGAAATTTCGAGTTCGTATCGGCTAATCGGTGAACTCTAATACAACGAAAAAGAGCACCAAATAGCAAAAAAAAATATCGATTGCGTCGGATTGTGAACTACTTAATCAAACAAAATGCATGACACAAACTAGCTAGGTATTTGCTGGAGTTTTTACACAGAAAGATTGGTAGTACGGTTTTCTCTACAATAAAAATTTAATTATTTTCACATTAACCCCAAAGGGCTCTCTATCCGTCT
The DNA here is from genome assembly GCA_963931895.1 of Eupithecia pulchellata. Lineage (NCBI taxonomy): Eukaryota > Metazoa > Arthropoda > Insecta > Lepidoptera > Geometridae > Eupithecia > Eupithecia pulchellata. Next base: position 10,239,702 of record OZ007520.1, on the reverse strand, counting down.
ATTATACAGTGATTTTGCTACCGGACAGCAGTATTCGCTTAATTGGTAATTGAATGCAATTCGGCTTTAAACAAGACGTGGGGAGATGTTTTAGATTTAATCCATTCTGTGGGGAGCTAAATGTGTAATCTAGGGGTAGACCAGTGCGGGCGGTTACGTTTATTAAAACATTTCTTTCATACATAGATAGTTTTTGGGGAAGTTATGAACTGAAATACTCATTCATTCTGGATGATGATGTGTGGATTGTCCGGCATCCGCCATTATTCATTTATTTATCGATTCTCTCAAAGATCACAAAGTGTTTTGCGAAGATCAGATGTGGGTTCAACATTCAAGACAGAAAAACGAACGCTGGTAAGATTTTCGATCGCACTGTTTTAAATAATGAGTACCTAGGCTTATTTTATGTTATAGTGTCCAACAAAAACAAATAATCTAAATATCTTCTTAATATATAACAACATTAGCGGTTTGCCCCGGCTCCGCATGGGTGGCTAACTAATGAAAACATTATAATAACGTGTTTACATTCTTTGCGTTAAATTATTTTCATACGAAGCTTTATTTTTTTGATTTTTTAGAGCATTCCATCATGGTAATGTAGGATTCTAATAGTGAAAGTATATTTCAAATCGGTTCAGTACCTGAATGCTGGCTTTGTTGAGCTCCATTATAATGACATCGTTTTATTTGCTAAAGAAACATGGAGTTTTCAATCTAAAGAAATTAGTTGATGTCTTGCGTTTTTATTAGTTCTGAGTCGGGGTTTATTGAAGCTTATCGATCTCGGCGGGTAGAGCTTATGACGGTGGCGCGGGGTGAGAAGGCAGGGTGCACTGTTTGGGCTCGGGATTGCTGCCGCGCCCCTGTTTGCTGGCCATCGGTCACCACCCGCCTCGTCCTTGCCTGCCAGCGTCGAGTGTGCGTGACACGTGACACGAGCCTACCTTGTCCAACTTATTATAAATCCTAGCGGTTCGCCCGGGTTCACACAGGTATTTAACAAAAATTATAAATTTGTACGTACTGACTCGTTGGGTTATTATTAAAGCTTTCATATGGATCCCTACCATTTTTATATATATTCTTTAGCCGTTGTTGAACAGGGATAATGTAGTACTGAAATGGTGAAAGAATATTTAAAATCGGTCCAGTAGTTTCGGAGCCTGTTCAATTCAAACAAACAAACAATCAAATCTTTCCTATCCATGTTTCTGCTCAATATAAATATACTTACTCATAGAAAAATATAATCCATATCTACAAACGCTACATATATTTCAGATGGATCGTTATGTAAAATGAGTAGAGAAGTTTGAACAGTCGACTTTACGAGTTTTTCAATTATTTTAAAATGTACGAAATCATGCTTTTCAATTATTTTAAAACCTACAAGTAACTTAAAAAACTGCCGAAAGAAATCGTCCCGCTCATATCACACTATACATGTGATATGTTCCTATGTAAATAAAAAGTAAGAATAATGAGTCATCCTCACGCTTGCCGAGATTTTTACAATGCACGAATTAGTAGGTACGGTTTTGGGGGACTTAATTAAACTAGAGGAAAGCCGGTTCCACTTCATTTATTAAGAGTAGTACCTATAAGGATTTAAGACCGAGCATTGATAGTTGCTTAGAATCACTTACTCATTACTTTACCTGAAAAAGATTGAAGTGAACACTGAATCAAAGTGATCACTTTATTTCCCAGTTTTGATTTTGATTGAATCTCCGTAGTATAATAATTGCAGAACTGGATCGACGAGGCTTACTGGCTTGTGTCTGATCATGAAACAAAAGTTATATTACTAGCAATCAGGTATAACTGCAAAAGTTTTTACATACATTTACTCGTTGGGTTACATCATTGAAGTTTTCATACGGATACCTAACTTTTTTGAAAATATTTTAAGGCCTTGTTCATCAGGGATAATGTAAGATTCTAAATGTAATTTTTTAATTTGTCTCGACGTTTCGGTGCGTATTCAATTCAAAACAAGTACGACAAGTGCGAGTGTAATTCGCGCGCCGAGGGTTTTGAACTTTTGTCGTTTAGGTAGGTACGTATATTGACCACCTCTTAGTGCGGTGGGCCAGGGTCCGCTTATGAAGCAAAAGGTTACGGTTTGATTCCCGCCTCGGGACTAATATTTTTACGATCTGCAGATTATTTTTTAATCGAAATTTCAAAAACTTTTTTTGAATGTGCAAATTGATACCTTTCATTTGATACCCAACTCGGTGGGGTAGCCTCCCCTTTAGAAAAATTTTCCCCCCTTTTTTGACCATATTTCAAAAAGTCTTATTTTTACAGACTTCTCTATATTTTTCCTGTAAAATATAGATCCATATCTACAAACACTTGGTACATTTCACATCGATCGCTCTGCAATCTTCGGAGATAGGGGGGGGAATGGTCATTTTTCTGACCTTTTTCAAAATATTTTAAAAAGTATAAAATCTACAAAAAATTCAAAAACTATTTTGGAATCTACATACAAATACCTTTCATTTGATACCAATTTCAACTCTGTAGGACCCATTTAAAATTTCGATTTCAAAATTTGTACTGAAAATCTTCATTTTGATTTTTCATTTATTTTTCTATAAATCTGTACGGGCGCACAAAATGTATTATTATTTCAAATTTCAAGTCAATAGCTGCAGTAGTTTCTGAGATATTAAGGATTCAAAACACAAAACAGACCCAAAGTGATCCCATAAGGGTTTTGCAACCGATGTCAAAACCCTAAAAATATTAGTATAAATATAGATTACAAACCATCAGGTTAAAATACTCGTAATAATTCAATTATTTTAGTCTCGAATGTAAAAACATTTGTGATGGAGTCAGTCAGTAAATTGGAAACTAACAAGAGAGGGTTTTATGTTTCATTGCAATTAAGTGAAAATAGAAGGAAATACTAGCAAAATATTGTAATGACTTGTCTAAGGGTCCTCTGGGAGGTAATACATAGGTACCTACATAATATAGTGTACTAGTTTTATCGCCAAATCATATTCTGTTTCATTTTAGTGAAAATTGGTTATTGATTTTCCTTTCATAAGCTAATAATCTCTTACACCTTTTATGTGTTCCTGTCATGACATCTGTTACTTATACGGCCCGCTTACTTAACAAGATCCGTCAAGTGCGATTGTAACTCGCTCGCCGACGATTTAGAAAGTTGGCTTAGGTCATACCTGCGTAAATACTACCCTACTTTTTTTTGGTCATAAATACTACCTTACTACCGGTTAGAAACTTCGCTATTTAATGTGGACCTCAAATAGTATGATACATTTTAGATGGATGGCTCTGCAAGCTTCGGTGATTAGAAAGTAACGGTAAATTGTTCGACTTTTTCAACATATTTAAAAATTGGGAATTCTATTGAAATTTCAAAAATTTTTAGAGTTTCACAAACCGATTACGTTCGTTAATAGCTGCACTAGTTTCTGAGGTATGAATTGAAAGAATATTGAAAAAAGAAAAGATCGAGCGGAACCGTAATAGTTTCTAAACTGATCTCGGAACCCTTTAAAAGGTGTTGGTGGTGAGTGGCGAGGCGACACGTCTGACAGTCAAAGGAAGAAAAATAGTTCCCAGTAAACAAAGCTACCTTTCCCGTTTTAGTTTACTCATGTTGGGATCAGCGTAGCAGTAAAGATATTATAAAAAGTTGTGCGATTTTATCAAGAAAGTTGATGAGCTTATATTCAAATAGTTTCTCCCCGCACCTATCTAGCCATAGTACTCTGGGATATGGCTAGTAGGCAGTAAATAGTAAGAATCTAAGTATTTTTACCGAAGCTATTCTTTATAATTATTATTAAGAAAAAAAGGAAAAATTACTTCTTGATTCTAAGACAAATTAGTGTCTGCATACTTCGTTTACCTACATATTGTGAAATAGCGTAAAAGGTATGGCGGTCATTTTTTATAGAGATTGAATGAAATCTGAATAATTTCGAAAATGTAGAATTGTGTCAAGTACGAGCGAGTATAATAAAAATATAGATAAATCCGCTGGTATACGCGGCACTCTCAGTACTTTGTCTATATCGACACACAAGCGAAAGTAATTCTGTCTGTCTGTGGGCCTGTTACCATTTTACGCTGTCGCTGAATGGATTATTACCAAATTAAGCAGGGGGGTAGACAATATCCCGGGGAGGGCCGTCGTCGTTTACTTTTAACCAGAAAACATAGCGTGTGCGAAGCCGCGGGCTATTTATTTTATAATGTTTGTTTTAGCTGCATGTTGAATTTACTGCTGTTCCGGTGACCAATGACCAGAACTCTAGTCGGTTCGCATTCATAACACAAGCTCAGCTTAGCTTGGTATGGTAACAAATCAATAACTTGGGTAGATGATGCTGTGTGGATTGTCCAGCATTAATTGATTTATTTATATGTGAGCTATCTAATGGGATATTTTATTTTCAGTTCTCGGACCAGCACCCAAAGGAGATCGAGGAGCTGTGGGCAACTCTGTGCGCATGCTGGCCTAACAACCTGAAGGTCATCATCCGGTACCTCATCATCGTGTCGGGGATGGCGCCCAATGAGCTTCTGCCTTACGTACGTACCTACTACGTACCTCAGCTTAGGTTATAGATACGATACTACGAGTATCTGTATGGAGTATACACAGAAACTTGAGATTTCCGACTACATACCTCAGCTTAGGTTATAGATACAATACTATCTGTATGGAGTATACAAAGAAACTTGAGATTTCCGACTACATACCTCAGCTTAGGTTATAGATACGATAGTATTTGTATGGAGTATACACAAAAACTTGAGATTTCCGACTACATACTTCAGCTTAGGTTATAGATACGACACTATCTGTATGGAGTATACACAGAAACTTGAGATTTCCGACTACATACCTCAGCTTAGGTTATAGATACAATACTATCTGTATGGAGTATACAAAGAAACTTGAGATTTCCGACTACATACCTCAGCTTAGGTTATAGATACGATAGTATTTGTATGGAGTATACACAAAAACTTGAGATTTCCGACTACAAACTTCAGCTTAGGTTATAGATACGACACTATCTGTATGGAGTATACACAGAAACTTGAGATTTCCGACTACATACCTCAGCTTAGGTTATAGATACAATACTATCTGTATGGAGTATACAAAGAAACTTGAGATTTCCGACTACATACCTCAGCTTAGGTTATAGATACGATAGTATTTGTATGGAGTATACACAGAAACTTGAGATTTCCGACTACATACTTCAGCTTAGGTTATAGATACGACACTATCTGTATGGAGTATACACAGAAACTTGAGATTTCCGACTACATACTTCAGCTTAGGTTATAGATACGATACTATCTGTATGGAGTATACACAGAAACTTGAGATTTCCGACTACATACTTCAGCTTAGGTTATAGATACGATACTATCTGTATGGAGTATACACAGAAACTTGAGGTTTCCGACTACATACCTCAGCTTAGGTTATAGATACGATACTATCTGTATGGAGTATACACAGAAACTTGAGGTTTCCGACTACATACCTCAGCTTAGGTTATAGATACGATACTATCTGTATGGAGTATACACAGAAACTTGAGGTTTCCGACTACATACCTCAGCTTAGGTTATAGATACGATACTATCTGTATGGAGTATACACAGAAACTTGAGGTTTCCGACTACATACCTGAGCTTAGGTTATAGATACGATACTATCTGTATGGAGTATACACAGAAACTTGAGGTTTCCGACTACATACCTCAGCTTAGGTTATAGATACGATACTATCTGTATGGAGTATACACAGAAACTTGAGGTTTCCGACTACATACCTCAGCTTAGGTTATAGATACGACACTATCTGTATGGAGTATACACAGAAACTTGAGGTTTCCGACTACATACCTCAGCTTAGGTTATAGATACGATACTATCTGTATGGAGTATACACAGAAACTTGAGGTTTCCGACTACATACCTGAGCTTAGGTTATAGATACGATACTATCTGTATGGAGTATACACAGAAACTTGAGGTTTCCGACTACATACCTGAGCTTAGGTTATAGATACGATACTATCTGTATGGAGTATACACAGAAACTTGAGATTTCCGACTACATACCTCAGCTTAGGTTATATAGTAAATTAAGTATTATTATGTACTACGAACGAGTATGTGCTTGAACGTAAAGCGTACATACATGCGCTGACTATTCAAAGTTAGAACTAAAGACTTTGGAACACTTAAACAAGGCATTAGAAAACAATACTTATAAATTGGTTATTTTACAAAACGGCCTACTGCAGTTTGTTATAATTACGGCAATCAGGTGAACTATTGTAGGGGTGCTTCGCTTTCGTTTTATCCCATAACTGTAGCGGCAATGAAATCCAAACACTTTTGTGGTTCGAGAGTCGAACTATAAGGGTCAGGCAAATTTAAGGACCCGTTTTGTATGGACCAACTTGGCACGCACTTTATTACAGATGGAGTTCCTGCGTTATTGTAAAAGTTCCACTAGAACCAGGGACAGGATCCCCGGACCTTTCACAATACCTGTGGTTTAATAATACTGTTTCACAGTCAGTTAAATAAACAAACTAAGTATTTTCCACCATATTTTGAGCTACGACTTTCAATCGTATCAAATAAACACCAGCCAAAGCAAAAGCTCACGTTAAAATGGCCCTTTTTTGTCGTTGCATTATTTTGGAAAGTGATTCCGTCCGATTTAATTAAAGTAGGTACTTTAAATATGTCAATAGCAAGGATCGCCCTTGGTACGCCACCCGGGGAAACGTGTACGAGCCGTGACGTAACGCTTGCTCCTTTTATATCCGTCCTTTGATCTCCGAGCGACGGAACAAGTTCAATGCCACTACGAATCCTGTTCCAAATAACTCATCGACCCTTTTTAAGGTCACGCTCCGCTTTTGTGAATGAAACAGGTGGAATCAAGCGTGGATACAATAGATGCATTATGTGAATAGGTTATCCTACTAATATTATAAACGCGAAAGTTTGTAAGTATGGATGGATGGTTACTCTTTCACGCAAGAATTACTTAACGGATTTTGACTTAGTAGGTACACAGATAGTTTATGACATATAGGTTTTTATCCCGAAATTCCTACGGGATCGGGATTTACGCGGGTTGAACCGCGGGCACCCAGATGACCCAGCTTTTTCAAGTACACCGTCACTCTAATGTTTAATTGTACATAATTTAAATTCAACGCCAAAAAGAAAAATTAAATTTTTGTATTCTTATTTGTCCACAAATATTATTTCCTAAGAATGGTTTGAGTATAGTACCAGTGTCACTACTAATTTTATTTGTAATTTGTGAGAATTTAACTAGGCAAATTCCTCAAAATCTCAAAAAATACGTTTCCACATAATCAAGATATGATATTGCCTGCTCTCTACTTTGAAAAAGTTCCATCTACTATTATTAGCAAAAGCAGGGCTTAAATCTGACTGGTGGCAGCCGCGAGCCGTGCCCCCAGGGTGGCCACTCTAACAACGAATATCACCCCCTTCTCATTATACAAACAAGAAAGAATCTGTAGGGCGCGGGCGGAAAAACTATCACAACACTTACTGTTGTTTAACTTGTAAATTCTGTTATACTTGGAGATACATCTATTCGTGAATATGCAATAACCAAACCGATCAAGTAACGTACCTATAGGTTTTAATATGATATTATAAAATTATATTTTTTCCGCAATTTTATTGACTTTATTTCAGTCAATTTATTTTGAACATATTTTTATAGCAAATTTATAATTCAATAAATACTATTTTTGAGAATGATAATCCATTAAAAATAAAGCTTAAAAACAACTTTTTGGATGTGTTGTCGCCGTAAATGCTTAACCCGTCATTACAATTTTTTTTTTAAATTAGGGTAACTACATCAATGTCAAATGAAAGGATAACAATAAAAAAAGAAACACAACAACACTACTGACTAGAAACTAGAAAAAGTTGGTTTTCTTTTAATTTGACATTGATATACCCTAGTTTTAAATTGGCACCCTGCCACCTATCGAGATATTTGGAACTAAGTTATTTTTTAATGCAGAACACAAATATCATACAAAAAAAAACTTAAAATATTATTGTTGTATAAAATCATCATTGGACTAAACCCTTCGAGTACTTCGCTTACGTGATCCCCTCATAATCCTGGGCAGTCTGATAGGTACTCGTAGTACCTATATTAGCGCCGCGTTGGTGGCTCGTGGCGCGGAGTGCTGTCCAACTGTGCAGTGCGGGGATCATTAATGTTATCCGACCAGCCAAATAATACATCAAAGGGATGTCATTTCCCTCCGGCTCTTACTCAAACCTTACATGTTCGTATTTTTATACAAATTAAATTGATTCGTAAATTAAAATAATGTCTTCCTTTAGTAAAATGTTCCATCTACAATATTTAAGGTACTTTCCATCCATGTGGCATAGCCGTGGGTCCCCGTATAACTAGGTTAAGGTACTATACTATTGGGAAGCTAATCGGCTCTGTAATAAAACGTAAAGCATTTAGGGTGCCCTCTACAACCCTTTAAGTTCATTATGAATGTAAGCGGGTTAACTACTAAGTAACGCGAACGTTTCGTACCTTAACCTTACCTAGAAAGGAAGAAATATCGTTATTGGATGGAATGTACGTGTCTCCACAACACAATCTAGGTTAGTATGGTTAGTATTTAACCCGCTTTGATTTATAATGAATTCGTCGAAATACGAAAGTTTTTAATTAAAATCCATTCATTCATCGGTAGAGTTTAAGAGTCAAAGGAGTTTCTTTAATTTCGCGGAGAGATGTTTGCGACTCTAAGTAGCCGTAGGAAATACGGCATAACGTAATGTGCGGACCCATGGGAATATGTCCCGAACACGGCTGTATAGTTAAACCGTACAAAGCATTACATGTATGTACATCTTGCAGCGCCATCTCGCCCCTCCTGACACGTTGGCGCTTCCTACGAAAACAGTTACAACTTACCTTCAGGAAAAAAATATAGATGGCAGCATTACAAATTAATTAGTTCACTGTGTCGCCGTGATGTCGCCAACTGTATGTTCCCTGTAAATGCCCGAACAGAGATTCAGCGGCAAATCTGAATTTGTGTTCATTATGTGAATGAATATCTTAAATGAGTTTGGATGACACGCAATGAAATGGAGAGTGTCATTCTCATTACCTTCAGATTTTCACTGAAAACTTAGGTGTCGGAAATGCCAATAAGTACCTAATGAATTCGTGAAAATACGAAAAGTTTTAAATTGGTAAAATAATCTCTAAAACGGCTCTCCTGTAAAGTTGCGATTTTAAAAATCGATAGTTCACGAAGGGACCGTCAAATAAGTAGTTATCTTTTGCTTATATACGGGGCACCCGATGATGATGATGATATGAGTACATTAAGTTGCTTACTTTCTGAATATCAAACATTGTTATAAACATATCATCATCATCATCACCAGCCTATAATAGTCCACTGCTGGACATAGGCCTCCCCTAATGAGCGCCATAGATGGCATCATTATTTGGGGGTTATTGCCCATAATCCCCACGACATATAAACATTATGTTATGGAATAATTCAATCGTAATGATAGTTTATAACTACGGCTATACTACATCATCTGTCTGTCAAAATGTTGAGACGGAGGATATAAAGAGATCTTTCAATTCAAGACGAGAGATCGAAAAAAGACAAAGAGATCTTTCAATTCAAGACTTCGTAGGCGAGGATAGACTTCAATTCAGGATATCGTTCGGTCTTTGTTCAACTTAGAGTATCTGAAGGTACGCCTACGGTACCGTTTTGACGTTCCAACATTATTTATATGTAATTTTATCTATATTTACTTGCAGAGGGATTCTTATTAAATTCAATATTAAATCTTTCGTCATACTAACAAAGCTAACAAGCAAAGCTAAGCTGGAAGAATTTATTTCTTCCAGCTTTGCTTTGCTCGTTAGCTTTTTATTTTTATTTTCAGTTATGTATTCATTACCTGTGTTGTTTAGGCGAAACGCGTAGTCCTGTATCTGGCGCGATCCAGGCCGGAGCGACTTCTGGACGAGATGATGACGGAGCTACAGACAGTGGAAACCCTGAACTGTCTGATCGAGCGGACGGAGACTCCGCCTTTCTTCCGGCTGACGTCCATGCGTAAGGCGACGTCTGGGCACAGCGATGGACCCGGCGCCGGCTCACAGGTAACATTATCCTCTTGTCGTACTTTAGTTGGAAACACGGAAGCTGATCTCTCTATCATCATCAGCCTATGCTAGTCCACTGCTGGACATAGGCCTCCCCTAATAAGCGCCATAGCGCCCTGTCTTCAGCTTGTCACAACCAGCATCTGCCAGCAGTCTTTTGCAGATCACCCCAATTGGCCGGAGGGTGTCCTACACTACGTTTACCGAGTCGATCTCTCTAATCGCCGTCGCTTCAAGGCCGCCAATTCTGTTACCTTTTAGTTTTATTTTGTCTTAGTCGTAAGTTTTTAAAGAATAATTATTTTTATTTTAATAGAAAGTATTATTATCTTCGTTATCATCCGTCGCCGGAGCCTTAAGTGTTATGATATTGTTGATGTTGTCTACAGGAAGGTTCAGGTCGGACCGGCGACTTGGCGCCCGTCGAGAAAGGCACCATCCACACCAAACGGCACAGCGGAGAGGACCCTGCTAAGGCAAGGTCAGTTCAATGCCATTCAATTCGACAGACGACCTCTGTGGCGCGGTTGGCGCCACAGAGGTCGTCACACCTTAAAATTCCAAAAAACAACAGCATTTTCTAAATCATCTCTTTAGTCTGATGTGTAGTGAAACGCTTACTATTGCACTGTAATCATTTAATCCTGAAAACAATCGCGATTTCCAAAGCAATTTACTAGTAAAGAAAATCCTTTCAACATCTGGTCTGTGTAAAACGCCCATTTGAAAAACTTGTCTATAGCTTTATTTATATAAATAGCGTAACTTTGAAAAAGTGCGCAAATTGAAAACATATCAAAGAGAAAAATGAAATTAGAATTGAATGGCTTCTATCAGTGATTGAAATTTGAAAATGAATTTTCTTTGGAATAAGTTCATTTCTATGTGACTGAAGATATTGTTATAAATAGAATCGACAGAGCATCAATGTAGCTAGCCCAAAGGTAAGCAGGGGTCATGGATACTAGATCACTTATATAGAACACTTACTACATAATGATTAATGATGAAATATAGTTTTCACTATAAACAAAAAACCTTCAGATATTAAAATCTGCAAACTCTGCAATATGACAGCGTATTATACTTTTTAAGAAATCAGCGAATTGCATCGCATTTATGACTAACCGGTTTCGTTGTTGATTTGATTTTGGTAATTATTTTGGTTAAGTGAAATGACACGAAACATGTCCATAATGCAAAGTACCAATATAATTTAATATTTCAAATGTTTACTAAAACTAAAGTTATCAAATTACTTAATGCTTATCAATAAACACTGCAGTAAACACAATATATTATTTTGTCCCTATAGTAATAATTATTGTAATTAGGACCCCATAAGGAGGTGTCCGTGTTGCCGTGTGGTGCCGGCATATAATTTCACCACCCCCACTCTTCCCGTGGGTGTCGTAATCCCAACCCGGATGCCCAGCGTGGGGATCATGGGCAATAACCCCCAAAAGATAAATAATGCCATCTATGGCTATCATAAAGGGAGGCCTAGAGGTCCAGCAGTGGACTATTACAGGCTGGTGGTGAAGGAGCGGTCCAACATCAGGGCATGGTTATCCCTCCAGTCTGTCATTCATATCTGGGCCCTGCGAATTCCTTTGTTGGTTTCGTCACTGAGGCCATATTACAGAAGAAATACCACTTGGTTTCCGTGCCGCAGGTTGATGCGATACCAAGGTTAAACAAATAACGAAACACCTTTTAACTGTAAATTTGAAAATAATTATTCTTATTTTTCACGTATCACGGCGCACGCCGTAAGTGACATTTTAGGTACCCGTCTCGGCACCTGCTTAGCTCAGATCAACACGGAGATATCACCCCGAGGGAAATCCTACAGTTCTTAGCAGCTGCAAGGATAAGTGGCGAACTGTAGCGCCGCAGCTTCGGAGGTGAACAAAGCCACCAAGAGCCGATAAAAAAAGTGAAATTACTGTACTTACAGTACCAGTCATCGAAAAACTGAACTGGATCGTCTGGAGAACTCGCACATTTTAACAAGCAAACCATTCACTGTAGGAGATACACGGCAAGAAATCATGTTATAGGGCTTATTCTTGTTACAAGTTTTCATCTGCCTTAGGGCGCTTTCACACTGCATCCGCTTTGTTTCGGCGAATGGAGTTGTATAAGCGATCACATCCCAAAAGTATTCTAGTCATTACATTGCACGCGAAGCTTGGCTCAGAGTTCTCTTAGTTAGGTAGCCGGCCGGCATTATGTAAGCTAGGATTTAAAAAGTTGTAGTATGTAAATCGAAGGCAGCATATTTAGAGGACTTCACAGCTGGACGAAACCTGTTAATCAACTTCAAAAGCTATCACTGTCGGATTCTTGAACAAATCGATCGTAAATACATCTACGCTTTGGCTTGGCAAATGTCATAATTTACACGTGTACGAGTAACAGAATCTAAGGATTCCCATGAAAATTTGTTGCGATCATTCGAAGTTTTCTAAGAATCGCCACACCCTGCAGCGTACATATTTATACTGAGTGCTAAAATTTTGCTGTTTTGTAATTTCTAAACTAAATCGATTATAATTAAAACATTTTTATTCATAGCTCGTCGTCTGACTAAAGCACCTGGCTTCGTTATTCTCATAAAACTTACTCAAGACAAGTTTGCAGCAGTGGGTGAAAGACTGTCTTGGATGATGATGACATGCGGCAATTTGATACGTTAGTTGCGAATCACAAAGCGATGTTTCGTTTCATATGTGCTTTCAATAAATTCTCGGGAGAGCACAATAGCGGTTTTGTAGCGCTTCATGGGGAGCCATCGCGTGGAGGTTTCGCTGCAATACAATATTTCAATTCCATTGCAACATATTATCATATTTTTATTTTCTATTTGACATTTTCGAGTCCTCGTATCAATGCGGTTGAAAGGTTACCTTTTAGTTTCCGAAATAATATAACCGGCAATAGCTCTGTATTATTTTATCAATGTCTTTATTTTTAACAACAAAATTATCAGGGACTAAAATGTTAACCATTTTACTATTTTTGTTTTCGATGCTCTTTTGTTCTTGGTTCGTTTTATCTTGGCATTTTTCTTTCCCGATATTCATAATGAGATCCCATCCTTGCTTTACCGAGTGTTACCACCTAGTGTTTTAAAAGGACTCTTTTCTAATGATCACTGGATATGGTTGACCACGACGTGTCTTCGCTTAAATTAATGCGCTAGGCTAGGGTGGTGGGGGTGCGTAGGTTGGAGAGCGGCGCTCGGTTGGCCACAATTAGTTAGCAGAATGTCAGGTGTTCTCGGAACCATGCAGACACAATGTATTCGTTATAAATAATACTGTACACGGTCAGAACTAATATTAAATCTCTCATTGTAGTTATCTATAGCCGAGTTTTAAATGTTGTATGGTGGAGTTTATAATGCTGGACAATCCACACAGCTACACCTAGCTATAAGCTAAACAAAACGTGTGTGTATATATATATATATATATGTGTATATACATATTACAATATACTAAATAGATAGATATAGATATAGATTTTATTATTTGTAAAAAAGGACCAGAAAACCCTGAACAAATGTCTGCAGATCGTACAAACATTTGTTCTGAGGCGGGTATCGAACCCGAAGCCGCGTTGCAGGCGGACCTTCGCCCACCGCGCCTTAGAGGTCGTCAAATGTGAGGATTTTACGAACTCAGGGTTGTAGTTGTGATTTTATAATGGACCTACCTAACCTAACCTAACAGCTTAGTTCAGACGATAATCATTGGTATAAATGGATACTATTGCAAACACCGATTAAAGAAAATTCTAAATAACAATAATTTCGCTCTTGCGTATAAAATTGCTTCTTGGAAACTATTCCTCAGAAGAAATCATCGTCTTTTAGTTTCAGACTTTCCCACATTAACCGTTCTTAATGTACCACACTTAAGGTATACCCTAGCAGTTTAGTAAATCGTATGCTGGAAAATGGTACCTACTCGCGACCCTGTAAAAATATATATATAAAGGAACTTTTGCAGTGTGGTGCTGCCATAGAATTTTACCACCCCACATTTTCCCGTGGGTGTCGTAAAAGGCGATTAAGGGAGACACACCGGGGGGCGGGCAGCAGCGCCCTCTGCAGAACAATTCTACAGAACTGCGATCCCCAACCCGCATGTCCAGCGTGGGGATTATGGGCAATAACCCCCAAATGATCAGTAATCTATGGCGCTCATTACGAGAGGCCTAGAGGTCCAGCAGTGGACTATTATAGGCTGATGATGATGATAAAGGAACTAGGTAGAATTGTTTTTGTAGTACATTATTGTAGTACATTATTGTAGTGGGATGTGTTTGTGCAGCGGATGCAAAGGCAACGAGACGCCGGTCTCGAAGCGCGCCTCGGCGACGGCGGCCTGCTCCACGCCGCCCGCGGAGGAGGACTCATCGCCACCGACCGACGGAGACGCCACTCCGGTAACGTATTCTATCAGATTTATTCATTACTAGCGGTCCGCCCCGGCTTCGCACGGGTATTAAACAAAAATTTCAGAAATTGTACACTCTAACACGATGGGTTTCACGGTTTTCATACGGATCCCTTACTTTTTTAACAACATTGGGGTTTTTGACTTTGACTCGACACTCCATAACTGACACTGGCCGTAGAGAAAAAGCAAGCACCGTGCGCTATATATTCAACCTCTTTTTCTGTTATGACGCTCCATAATAGAAAAAGAGGTTGAATATACAGCGCAAGGTTCAATTATTGAATTTTTCATGCGGATCCCTAACTTTTTTGAAAATATTATATAGCCTATGTTCATCACAGAAAATTTAGGATTCTAATGGTGAAAGAATTTTTCAAATTGGTCCAGTAGTTTCGGAGCCTATTCAATTCAAACAAACAAACAATCAAATCTTTCCTCTTTATAATATTAGTATAGATTATTGCCAATCCCAAAAACTGTAAAATTATAAAAAAACAGTAATTAATTGTGTCATATGCAGACGGCTATTAATAACTAGTTTTGTGTTTTCTGTCGATTTATTCACTAGGCTAAGCGTGTATAAAAGAAATCACGATCATACAACAATTTTAATCATTCTATTAGTCAGTTACGGAAAATTTACTGTGAAAATAGCAAAATTCAGAAAATTGAGGTATCTAAATTTAATCAAAAAATTATCGTTTATCTGGATTGTATTATCAATCATACTAAGATTTAATTAATATTATTGTTTAGTTGAAAGATCAAGCGAACATTCCTGAGGCGAAGCTCGATCTCGATTATACACGGGAGTAGTTAGAGACCGTTCTTCTGTATTTGTATGTATGTACATGGAGCACTAGTTATGTATCAGGTTCAAACTGCTAGGTGGCAGAAGCTCTTCTGTTATTCAAAAAGTTAACTCCATCGTAAAAATGTTATTGATTTAACATTGCATACATAAGGCTTAACACGGAATTCATTACACTCTCCTAAGGGTATGCCGCACTCCGCAGGTGTTGACAGTGGAACGGAATCCTTAGGTTTTGAGAATTAGAATAGAGCCGGCCAGTCAAACATCTGGTCCACAACAAGCCCAAGAAATGGTCTTCAAAACGATTCATACCAGATTTCCGTTCTATGAAATATCTACTGTTTCATATGTAATTATATTATTTGGTTGCTCTAGACTGGTGGTGGGTGCGGTGGCGATTTAGGCGCGACGCCGACACCCGGCGCGGCGCCGCCGGCCGAGACGCGAGACCCTCAGCCTCGTCCGCTGCCCATGCCCGAGTACGGCGGCTTCTTCGCAGAGCTCAACGAGTTTCTGCCCGACAGCGGCCAGCCTGTCTCCGGATTCCACAGGTAACCCTACCCCCCTTTCTACCCCCTCTCTCACAGAAATGGATAGCAGCATGCGACTGAAGAACTGCATTTGCTGTCTTCTACCGCGCGCTTCTACCGCGGCTGCGCTTTTGAAGAAGTAAGCGTCCGACGACATTATGACAACGATAAAAAGTTAAAAACACAGGCACCTGCGCCAGCTTGCTGCTACTAGTATGTATTCTATTTTTAATTTTGCAATTGTTTTTGAAGCTTTTATGTTAAATGTGTACATTTGCGCAACTTTCTCACAGCACGCAAATTAACGGTCAATTAACTTCTCTTGCATGGTAACAACTAAGTCAAATTCGCTCCTCAATATAGGGAGCACAGTAGCACAGCTTTAAACAAAATTCCAAAACACAAACACACCAAATTGAAAAGCCCACACTTATGTACATAACTAGTCTAAAAAAATAATTTATTACGCTATATCGAAAACAATTAAAATGTCATTTAGATGCATCTTTTCAACCAAATTTATTATAGAATAATAAATATTCATATAGGAACATATGTTTTCATAGAATAAAATATTGTATCGAAGAGTAAACCTATATTATTAAATTTATTACCCCGTGATAACTATTTGATGTGATTTGAGAATTTAGAATTTAGTGATTATTACGAGTATAACAGGACT
Source organism: Eupithecia pulchellata (assembly GCA_963931895.1). Taxonomy (NCBI): domain Eukaryota; kingdom Metazoa; phylum Arthropoda; class Insecta; order Lepidoptera; family Geometridae; genus Eupithecia; species Eupithecia pulchellata. The sequence goes on along the minus strand of OZ007520.1, from coordinate 10,222,933 downwards.
ATGACATCACTGTACAAAATGTTTATGATGATTGTATGTAATACACAATAGGTACCATCCGGTGCGTTGAGATTGTGAGATACTTATTCTTCCTAATATCTAGACGATTTCACATGCATTATAATATTCTATCATCATTAATTACCAGCCTGTCATACTCCACTGCTGGACATAGGCCTCCCCCTAATGAGGGCCATAGATGGCATTATACATCATTTGGGGGTTATTGCCTATAATCCCCACGCTGGGCATGCGGGTTGAGGAATCATCATCATCAGCCCAGATTACAGTCATCTTGTAGTTTGTAAATTATTAACTTATTTAATTAACTTCATGATAAATCTACTCAGTACCAGTACTAATTTACAAGAAGAATATCAATAAAATTAATGATCACTGATTCATTTAAGATATTAATCCCTGCTAGGAAATTGTTAGGCAGTGAATCGGGAATCCTTATTAATTAATTTTAAACCGTAAAGGTGAAATGAATTCTAAAATAGTTTATCTTAGCTGTAGTTCACTTGGGTATATCCTCTCCGGTAAGAGTGTCGTCATCATCACATCCTGCTACTTTCGATACTAAGTAGAGGCTATCGGGTATTGCTTGAGCTAAAAATCTATGTTATGATAAATCTCTCCTCGTAACAAAGTATAACACATTAATAATAGTTATGAGTAAACTAGAAAACAGCGCATCAGCATTGCTATACAAGACAATGCAGCCAGCATCTTGGGGACGGTTCCGGCTGGTATGGATATGAATGCAGCCTACAGTCAACATAATTGTTTCAATCGTTAATACTAGTTCATATATGGTTAATTCTTTGTTAATTTTAACCTAAACAAGAAAACTAATTTAAAATGCATAGAAAAAGTTTCACGTTTGACGAAATGTGTTTTTTACGTAACGTTTACAAATTTTTGTTTCGTAATTCTAGCCAAATTACCTGTAACTATTCACCCTTTCCGAAACAATCCAATAACTTTTAAGTGTTTACATCTTTAGCAGAAATCAAGTCACGTTGTTCTTTTTGTTCGTTTACCTCACTAACTTATAGCGTAAGCAAAATTACTTTGTTTTGTTCCTAAACTTACGTTTCACTTGTTAGTTACTGTATATAGATGGATGTTTAAATGCAGTATGTACCTACTACGTGTAAGATAATCTCCTTTATACGAGTACATCTAGATTGGTACTTTACACAGTTTGATAGAACGTTTAAATGTTGTACTTCTTTTTAATTATATTTACTTAATAAAACAAATACCAGATCTAAGCATCTTTGTTGCTACCGTTATGAAAAAACCATCCAAAATTTGTAAGATTTACCAATGATAATTTTAATTAAACTCTTAAATATTTTTTGTCTATTACTAACGGCAACTGCTTTTCCCGGCATTTCCTCGTTTCATTCGATTCCTTTGTGCGTGTTCAATGCACAAGCTCATTGCAGCATCTTTCCACCTGCAAAGTGGTGAACTCAGTTGATAAAATATCTCCATGGAGAATAGAGAAAATGTTACAAACATAATGAAAAATCATGGAGTTTTAAGAATATCAAAATATGCTTGCGATACATGGATATCCTAGACTTTGAGGTTTTGGCAAGGATAGATCATAACTAAAGTCCAACTTCAGTTTATTATAATTTATGATATAGACACATCAGCCATAGGCTGCTCGTCTATTAACAAACAAACAAATAAATAAAATAATGTCAGGTAAAACCTCTCTTATCATTCATTGAATAAATAAATAATGCTGGACGATCCACACAGCATCAACTAGCCCAAGCTAAGCAGAGCTGTTATGGGTACTAGACTGATATAAAATACATTAATCAAATAGATAATATTTATTATAGACCAGAACTCTGAACAAACATTTTGTCCCGAATCGGGATGAAAGCTTGTACTACCAATACCTACTTACCAAGTTTAAGATTCTAGACGAGGCGTCTTTACCTAGATACATATGTACGAGTTCGTGATCAGGGGCAGAAGCTGCAGTTCAGTGTCTGTGAATTGCCAGTAACCGTGTTTATGTGCCGTGGTCAGCCTGGGATTTTCTGTATTCATGTACTAAAACTCGCAAAAAATATCCTACTACGTGCTTACCTAAAATTTGCGCATACAGGGATGAGGTAGTGGGTCTTGGAAATTTGGGACTACCTAACTAATCCTTTCAATTCCTAGATTCCCATACCCATACCATTTGTACAAATATCTATCGTTGGATAAACTGCGTTCCTCCGTGCCGTTTTGAACCTCGAACCTTCTTACGGCCACTGGCAATAAGACTTGAGTTAAATAGTTTTTGAACGATACAATGATCAACTCCTTGAAACTCTAATTTTCTTTGATATTAGAAGTAAATTTTTGGTCGATGCTATGTAATTTCATAAACTTGGTCATCTTTCAGGTTTGTTTTTGTCATATTGCCATATATTGGGCTCTCTGAAACTAGTCGTTTTAAGCAAATTTAGAATCCAGCCTTGCAATACCAAACAGGACAGATTACTTAGGATAAAGAGCTACTATCAATTGATAAGATTTGACTGAGCTGTCCAAGCCATGTTGCAGCTGCACTTTAGCAACTATCAAGGCACTGTCAACAGATATTAAATATCTTAAATCGTGCTTTATTTCCTTCATATCTTATTAACATTTAGGCACCTTCCCTTAACAATTATCATAAAAAAAAGTTAGTGTTATTAAAAAAAGTTCTACTAGTCCTAAACTTGCGGGCAGACTTATTATTTTCGTATGTAAAATTTCGTTAAGAGGAAACTAAATTAAAGACAATGCCCTGAATTTAATCCATATCTGGTTTACCTATCGGTTAGTTCGAATTCATCTTTAGCTTTGTTTGAAACGCTGGATTTATTTTAAAAGAAATAGTGGCTAAGCATCTGGCAGTGGCATGATAGAAATTTAATACTGGTACAAGCTTTTTAATTACTTTTACCGTTTGATCGGGAATCTGTCAAAAAAGCTGATGCCGGATGGAAGTTTGTTTATCTGAGGGAACCGTACCTAACTATAATAACTATAAACGTGCCGGATGAGCTCATGAGAATGAGAAGAGCTCTTGAGCGAGGTAGCTTACTTAGTCATGTCTTGACCCTAACTTGGATAGGTTTAGAATTAGCTTGTTGGTTGTTTTTACTCATCATCTCATTGAGCTTTCAGCACCGCTATTCGGCGGCGGCGGAGCGAACGTTATTAACGAACCGGCCGAAGGAGTGAGTGGAGTGAGTGGGGTAAGGGAGGGGGACAGTTGTAGGTTAATACAAACCACGAAAAAAGGTACTACTGAATCAACAAGTAATTGTGTGTTTATTCTTAACTGAAAGCGGGTACTATTTTCCACACACAGTATTTTCTTATTTAAATAACTGATTTGTTGATAAATTTGTAGTTTTTCATCTCCAACACATCTAAACGACACTGTTACTTACATAACATATTCTTAAAGTGGAAATGGCTAAAATTTTAATATACTAAAAATGGTCATTAGAGTCTGGCTATCAAATGTTGAGACTGTTAATATTCTTATACGTGGCAACTTCTTGGTGTTGTGTTAAGCCTTAATTACCGTTCTACAAGTCTGAAATTAGAGTAAAAGCTAAAATATGGATTGCGCAAGGTAAACTGGGCTTAAAAAGCTTTTTGAGTATCAATATCAACTCACAGTAGCCAGGCTCTATTTACGTTATATTTATTTTAGTTAATTTAAATAGTTGATATAGTTTTTATAAAAAGACTCATGTAGGCATATGAAAGATATTATATTATTATTCTTATAGTCCTAAATATATAAATTAGAGGATTACATCACTCTGTAACAGAAATATGTTGAAAAGGATATAATTAAAAGTATTTTGTGCATAGCCGGAGAGGGACTCCCTGCTTTTTACATTTTAATAACTAAGCAGAGCTTGTATTGTGGCTACTAGATGACTCATACATTTAATGCAATATATTACATACATAGATATTTTTTATTATATGTATAAAAACGACCAGAACATCCTGAACAAATATCTGCAGATTGTACATAAATTTGTCCCGAGGTGGGAATCGAATCCGCAACCTCCTGCGTCGCAAGTGGACATTCACCGCACCACAGCGGTTGTCATTATAATCAGTATGATGTTTTTTAATACCAATTACAATCACATACGACTAGAAATAAGGTAACACAAATTATATGACCAGCTGACTAATCACTAAGCACCTAGAATAACTAGGTGCACGTACAATGTCCGCGAACATAATATCCGCCACTAAATTTTCCTTTTACCACGTAGATCCTGCGTCCTTTAAAACGTCCACTGACGCTATAACATTTGGTCTCTAACTAAGCTTACGTGTCTTATATTCGTTCACTTGAATGCGTTTTCTACTAAAAGTCGCTCGGCGGCGCTCCGCTTGTGGCGCCGTAGGGACGTAAACTGCTTCAGCCTTCCCAGGATCTTGGAGGTCTTGGAGGGTGCCCGCGTCTTCTCACCCTTGCCCGAACATCCCGAAACTGTGTTGGACCGTTCCATGTTGACACCAAGAACCTGCGCTGTCTCTGGGGCTGTGTCTTTCGTCTGTAGGGTTTCAGATATTTCGGTGTTAAGAGAAGTGGGGTTAGTGTCATTAACTTCGTCGGTGGCGGCCTGCTCGTCCCAAGCCGAATGCAAAACGGCCGGAGCTATTTCTGTTACTGTGTTCTCCTTAACCGAGGAGTGCAGAAAGGCCACGAGATCTTCGATACTTTCAGAGTCTACGGTTTGTGAGCCTATTTTACCCAAAGAATCTGGCAACAGGTACTTGGTATGAAAAACCAAAATAATCGGCTCGGCATCAGAAATAACGCGCTTCTGTGCTTCAAATGTCGGCGGTTTATGTGTCGGTGAATTGAGATTTATTAAATCGTTGTCTTCGTGCCGATAGTATGAACCAGCTGACTGGTCCAAACACTGCAAATCACCGTGGATCAAATTCTGAGGTAGATTTTTTTCTGAAGCTTCTAGCATCCACCTCTCGATAAATCGTGCAGCGGGTGTTTCATTGAATGGAGTATTGGCCTGACTGACGAGAGTAGATTGTGGTGCCAGCACAGTTATAGCCTCGGAATAGTTGGCTTCTGGTCGGGACACCGACCGCGGAGCCGTCTCCGCCTGCTCCCCGTCCACCGTCCCTGACATCTGCTCTTCCATGCTGCCAGCTAACTTTCTCAAAGGTGCAATTTTATTTCCCATGGTTGAATTCAGCTGTTCTCTCGCTACCTTATTTCGTTTTTATATATTTTTATTCTTCAACTGAAGCTCTTCAGTAATATTATTAATTGACCTAACGTATAATGGCGTGGACCAAGGATCTTCGTGCAGGAAGAACTATACCATTTCTAAAAGTTGGTAGAATACCTCATCTGTCTCCAATGTATATAATGTATAATAATTTCGCTTCGGCGATTTTCACTAGAACATGCCGCGCTTGTATTATGACATTGTCGTCGTACGATGTCTTGCAGATGTTAATAATTAAATGATCATTCATTTGATCGGAAAACCCTTGCAAAAATGCGAAAAGTCTGTTGATGATAATTATTGTTCGAAATGTTCTTTCACTTTGCACACGCAAACAAAACCGCACTAAAAAGCAGTGGTCGTAGTGGTGCGCGGATAAAGCGAGCTTGGCCGCGGCGTGCGCCTTGTATGTAGAGGAGAGCACGGAACTCCCGGTCCTGCCGAGCCACTTTACTTCCGTCGACAGAGGCCTCCTGTCCCAGCCCTCAGACTTTTATACAACGCCCGTGCACCACTCCAACCTAGACCAAGAGCTCGCGACGATACAACAATAATCACTCCTCTTTCTTAATCACTATAACTAATTTCATTTACATAATATTCTCTGACTATTTACATCGTGACAGAAATTTTCACGTAGTTTTACATGTTATTAATAACTAAAAAAGTATAATTTCCGATTAACTTACGGGCGTACCACGATCCCGATGACGGTTTTTTTTCATATTTTAATTTTGAGTCTTTTTCGACTTACCCGAAGGCGTAGATTACGAATATTAATCAAACCAAAATGCTCAGGATCCCAATGTAATCTCAAACATAAGTGGTTGAATAAGTTCTAAAAATATTACGTACCAAACAATACGTAAAAATAAACATTTTCTTTTGCTTTGTTATGTCTCTGAGTTATGATTCTGTTGCCATGAGTTTCATGTTTCAATTGTCTAGTGCAACAGTTCCTTCTTATTAGTTAATTAGCAGCACCGCGCGACTTTGTTTGCTAATTTATAATTATCTAAAGTCGGATTAATGTATTGAAACCCTGTAAATTATGTTCAAATGATGTAGTTATTAAGCAAGTCTAAGGCAAAGGCCTCTCCCACTCGATCCAGAGACATATCTTTTTCTGCTTAAAATGTAATCCTGCTGATCAAATAAGTAATGCACAGGACCAGTATGAAACTTAAACCTGTGCACATTCAAATCTGCTGTGTTGTTACAGATGTAACGTGGCTGTGATGCTGCTATGCGACGTAGTACTGGACGGTGTGGAGCTTGACTGGTCTATCCACGTGCCTCTAATGCTGCACATCGTGTTTCTAGCCATGGATCATACAAGGTACGTACCATCGTTTCTCTGTCGCTTGTTTTCTCATTATCCTCATAAGGTATTGTCATTCACACTGTCTGCACCGGACATAGTCGATCGTACGCCCGATCCCTTTTTCCAGTTTATTATCGAAGCCATCCTAGCTGGTCCAAGTAAAAGTACTGGTCGACAATAATAATATCAAGTTATATAAACATAAACAGATTAATTTCATGTAATAATAAGGAAAGCCGGCAAAACTAGAGCATGTAGTGGGATGATGGATACATTCAACATGCGCACATATTTATACTAATCTAATTCAGAGACCGATAAAACTATGTGCTGCAGGCTCGACTAGTTCTTTTAGACGCTAATGAACTTAATAATATACCTACACCTTTTGTATTATTATAGTCACATATATTCAATTATCGACATTAAAATGCATTGCATCACCTTTATTGAAGTGTTGCACAAGTAAACTCACATAAAAATACTTATGTAATTTCATTCTATTCCAATTTAAAATAGTTTATTGAAATACAGTGATATTATGTACTCGAATTGTACAAAGAAAATTTAAATTAAATCTTAAAAACAAATACAGTTTAATTTGATTCGAGCTCCCAGGCCCTGATGTTATCCCCTGTAATTAATTACGCGATAGTAAGCATTTTATTTTTATATTTTTATTATATTTTGGGAACTTACTTTACTTGCTGTATAAAATGTTATGATTAGTTTTTAAGTGTTTTAAAATAGGATTGTTAATACAACCCTCATCCCTGATCCTGATACAATTCTGATGATGATCATCATCATCAGCCAGTATTACTCCACTGCTGGATATAGGACTCCCCTAATGAACGCCATAACTAAGCACCCTGTCTTCACATTGCCGCACCCAGCATCCGATGATGCTTTGATGCATGATACTATCATATGAATCTAGTGCGCCCGTGCGGTACCTTGTAGCTCTGAAGAAATAATTCTTTTAAAAGTGTAAAACTCTACTTTGAAGATTACATCACAACACTAGTTACAATCAGTATGAAGTAACAGCTGTGAATTTTTTGTTGTTGTGTTTACCACTCAAATATGTATGACGAAAAATTATGTAAAACATTAAAACAATAAGCAAAAACGTACTTGATGGACAACTGAAACCGAAAATACACAGTGAATTATTATCCCAGTGAAATATTATATCGCTAATATTTAACAATAACTTGATACATAATACTTTCAAAGTTGTTCTCCATCAAGAGAAAGATGAAAATACTTTAAATACGATAGAAATGAAACAAAACGTACAAAAGATATTGGTACAAAGACTAATTAACTTATTTAAAAACCTACGCAAAAGAGTACAGCTCTCTCTTTGATATATATTTAGATCAAATAAAAAGTTATATATATGTAGTAAATTGACACTGGCGTCAGCATACACCGCTATTCTCGATGATCTGGTCTTCCCCGCTGAGATTGTCGGCAAGCGGATCCGGGTTAAGCTTGATGGCTCACAGCTCATCAAGGTGCTAGACAAGACCCAGCAGACTACTATTGAACACAAGGACACCTCCCAATCTGTATACAAGAAGCTGACGGATCGCGAAGTTACCTTCGAGTTCCTAGAACCTTAGTTGAAAACTTAGGGTTATATTCCCAATAAAAACTCAAAAAGCCTGCTCCTCGATTTAGATGACGGCGACCCTAGATATTACGGAATCCTTTTTCTATCATGAGCCCTTATATGGCTTGCTAGACCGAAATTGGTCTTCACCCTGTGACACGCATAGTAGTAGAGTCATCTTTGCGATCTACATCTAAACGAGCATTAAATCATTTGAGGAAAATTACCACGAGACAATAGACGCGAAACGGAAACGAAACTCAGCTAGCGGAATGGTCAGCAGGAGCGACTAAAGTTAGCTAAGGCGTAGTCGCACTGAGTTCCTATCCCCGTTTTTTGCACTAAAGTAAATGAAGATGATGCAAAGTCTGAGTCGGATATTAAAGCATGATGCAGAAACTAGATCCGTAAGCTTATAACTGAGTTACAATAAGCACAGTTTTGATTTGAATATACAACGGAACAAGACGATTGCTCAGGTACAAAAGATTACCTATTCAGATTGCTAACCTAAAACCATGAAAATAACTTTACCTCGTTCGAAAAATTACATAGGATATAACAGAAAAAAGTGATGATGTATGTATATTTATCGTTTTATAGCCTCATCATTTAATTTAAGCAATAATGATGCTTGTTGTACATTTTTGTTTGTAGAATAAACGATCTGAATCTATGCGATTGATAAGTTACAAATTCATGATGGGAAAAACATCATTAATTAAATAGAAGTTATAAAAAATACTCATTTAATACAAAATTGGTTCATGAGATACCTACAAAAGTCTACAGCAATTATCTGTACAAAGAATACAGACAGACGAATTACGAAATTGATATTTCTAAGCCGGATGTCGTATAAACAAGTACGACAAGTGCGAGTGTAACTCGCGCGCCGAGGGTTTTGAACTTTTGTCGTTTAGGTAGGTACGTATATTGACGACCTGTTAGCGCGGTGGGCTTACAACGCAGGAGGTTGCGGTTTGATTCCCGCCTCGGGACTAATATTTGTAAGATCTGCAGTTACCTACTATTACAGTTACTACAGGTACAGAGATTAGTGGGTAGGTAAGTGGGTTGGTACCTTCAATTATTTTTTCGACTTTTTTCTACGTATTTCACTAAGTATGAAACTTAGACGATTTTTAAAACCTGTTTTGAATTGTCGAAATCCATACCTTTGATTTGATATTGCTCTCAATGAAATAGCCCCCATTGTATGATAATTGTTTTTTTGACCATATTTCGAAAAGTATTGTTTTTACAGACTTCTCTATATTTTTCCTGTAAAATATAGACCTATATATACAAACGCTTAGTACATTTTATATAGATCACTCTGCTATCTTCGGAGATAGAGGGGGGGGGGAACGGTCAAATTTTCTACCTTTTTCAGAATATTTCGAAAAGCATAAAACCTATCGAAATTTCAAAAACTGCATTAAAATGTACAAACTGATACCTTTCATTTGATACCCAACTTGGTGGGGTAGTCACCCCTTTAGAAATTTTTCCCGCCCTTTTTTGACCATATTTCAAAAAGTATTATTTTTACAGATTTCTCTATATTTTTCCTGTAAAATATAAATCAATACCTACAAAAACTTGGTACATTATCAAATCGATCGTTCTGCAATCTTCAGAGATAGAGGGGGGGTACCGGTCAATTTTTCGACCTTTTTCAAAATATATCAAAAAGTATAAAATCTATCGAAATTTCAAAAACTGCATTGGAATGTACAAACCAATACCTTTCATTTGATACCCAACTCGGGGGGGTAGTCACCTCTTTAGAAATTTTTCCCGCCCTTTTTTGATCATATTTCAAAAAGTATTATTTTTACAGACTTCTCTATATTTTTCCTATAAAATATAGATCAATACCTACAAACACTTGGTACATATGACGTCGATCGCTCTGCAATCTTCGGAGATAGGGGGGGGGGGAACGGTCATTTTTTTGACCATTTTCAAAATATTTTAAAAAGTATGAAATCTACCGAAATTTCAAAAACTATTTTGAAATCTACAAACGAGTACCTTTCATTTGATACCACTTTCGACTTTGTACGTCCCATTTAAAATTTCGATTTCAAAATTTGTATGGAAAATCTTTATTTTGATTTTTCATTTATTTTCATTTATTTTTCTATAAATATGTGCGGGCGCACAAAATGTATTATTATTTCAAATTTCAAGTCAATAGCTGCAGTAGTTTCTGAGATATTAAGGATTCAAAACACAAAACAGACCCAAAGCGATTTCATAAGGGTTTTGCAACCGATGGCAAAACCCTAAAAACAATTGGAAATGTAGGCAATCTCGCCGAATATAGCAGACTTGGTTTGTGAAAAATAAAATATATACATTTTTAATGATGGTTATTGCGATAATTATTTCTGGACAATCCATACAAAATAGCTAGCCTCAAGCTAAGCAGAGCTTGTGTTATGGAAAATTCATGACTAATAGACATTACATAGATATAAGTATAAATGTTTTTGGTACATAGAAAACGCCTACAACACCCGGAAGAAATATCTGCAGATCGTTCATACATTTGTCCCGAGGCGGGAATCGAGCGGCATATGTAATAATTTTAACAGGGCTGACAAAGTACTTGATCAGTGCTCTTCATATTAAAATGTTAAAATAGCGAAATACGCGTCCCCCATGATGGTTGCTAAGTAACTGCCATGAGGAAATAAAGTGTTCATTATGTTCGAACATATTAAATGGTTTAAGATTTAAGATAAATATTGGCATTAGGTTTAGGCTTAGGGTACGGGTACTGTTTCCGCATTTGGACTCATTTTGGTCCATTATGCGTAATGTATGCTAGCTTAGCCAGCCTAACCATACAGAAGCGCAAAATCTTCCTGAGCTCTTCACAGGTTTCGTGGAGTGACCTTGGCAAGTTCAGGATTTCTGATCGTTCTGCTATCACACCCCCGCATTGCAGGACTATGTGGGCAGCTGATTCTTCATCAAAGCAAACGCTACTATAGGCAGACAGAGTTTTACCAGTTGAATGATCTCACCTAATGAGGGCTGATAATAAATCAGAGTCCAAATCTTCACTTGTCACACAATCTTCAATCGTTCACTACAGATTCGTGACTCTAAAGAGAGACTGGGAGCCGGCTCCTTGTGATAAATAAATATTATATATAGCTGTTAGTATTTTGTATAAAATTTACGTCATAATTATTTACGTGAGCCAGAACAAATAAAATTATTGAAAATTTTACCTGGGCATATTTTTTCCTTTCCCAAAAATACAATTATTATATCACCTTAACCTTCACTCATTATGCTTCAAGCATAATATTTGAGGCCTTGTAACAAGTTATTGATTGTAATGATGCAGAGGATGAGAAAACTATTTTTTTTGCTGATTGCACTAAAATTGTATGCTCTCAAACACACCGCATGTCATTCTTAAAATATCTCTTTCAACGGATGATTTAAAATAAAGTTAGTCGAGACTTTATCTCGCTATCAATTGATGCGGAAACTCTGAGTGCTTATAATTAGCTGTGATGATGTCGTCCCTCGGTCAAGATAGATGTAAGCAGGCATACGATAAGTTCTGAAAATGTCGTCAAAACGGAAAACCTCGGTGAATTCCGATGCACTGTAAAAATCGACTGTCCTATCAATTCATATTTCTATGCTAATAATTATAATGAGGAAAAATTTGATTGTTTGTTAGAATTGAATAGGCTCCGAAACTGCTGGACCGATTTGATAAATTCTTATTTTTTAATTTTTTTCCTTATGAACATAACCTATAGAATATTTTCAAAGTGTTAGGGAAAATGAAAAATTCGGTTTTTGTAATATTATATCATCAGCCTATAGTAGTCCACTGCTGGCCATAGGCCTCCCCTAATGAGCGCCATAATATTATATAAAAAGTGTTAATTCGATGAAGGTGTTAAATTCGTCGCTACTTTAAGCGTATAGTGATGAAGACGTCCGTTGCAGATGGATAGTGCACCAGCACTGCCGCCAGCTGCTGCTGAACCTGCTAGTGGCGGTGGCGGCGCATCACGACCACCTGGCGGTGGCGCGCGCGCTGCTCGCCTCCCGCGCCGCGCACCTGCGGCTCGCACCGCCGCCGCCTGCGCAACATCTCACCAACTTTACAGGTAACTTACTGGACCTTTATTCACTGTTACCAATCATAACTTGTTTCACAGATGACGAATCGAACAAAATCGTATTTAGAACACATTGTTACGTCACACGGTTTAGAACACATAGTGACGTCAGTTAGTTTGGACAAGGAATCTCCTATTTCATAGAGAATAAGGCCCCAGTCCTTTTAGCGACGATGATGTAAGCGGATGAAATAAGGCTCAATATAGGTTGATTAGGGGATTTTATTTTATTATTATTGAGGCCAGTCCAGCAGTGGACTATAAGTAGATAAATGATAAAGTGGAAGGTTCCTCCTCAGAGCCAGAAGAGAAGGCGGACAGTTTCCCGGCGTGCGAGCACTCGCCACGCGCGCACGCCCGGTCGTTATCCTCGGACCCGCAAGTCACGCCCGAAGGTAATTCATACCGCTTGTCGCGGCTTACTGTACTTTACTTACCCACTAGCTTACCTTTACCCGGGTAACGGCTTCAAGCGCATGATTCCCGCCCAATATGTAGCCTATTTAACCTCTTCTATCTACGCCATCTTCTGCATTTATAATTATTGTAGGATCTACGTATATTAATAGACGAAAAAAGAACCAAACTTCACTTGTTTAATGATATCACACGGATAAATACTTACCTAATCATAAAATTTATGTAAGGGTCGCTAATTAAATGCTTTTTGTAAATTAATATAAGATTTTGCTAAGAAGATTGTATTGATGACACGGCTATCGATGCCTTCTAGAGCTCGTGAGCTCGATTGTCATCACGTCAAGGTTAGTTGAGGACTGTCTTTCACGCCTGAACGCTCTAGGATCGAAAAACAGAGTTTTCCTAAGATGGGTTCCGGGTCACGCGGGTATCAACGGCAATGAGAGTGCCGACGAGCTCGCACGGTCCGGGGCCATGGGGAATCTTTTTGGCCCTGAGCCGTTCTGTGGCATACCAAAGACCCTGGCTCAAAGAATCGTGCTGAATGCCTGCAACGAGGAATCGACCAAACTCTGGAAAAATTCCTCGGTTATGGATCACTCTAAATTGCTGATAAAAGCCTTCGATACCATCCAAATCCTAGCGCTAAGCAGAAACAACCTGCGCATCATGACCCTAACTGGACACTGTCGTCGTAATAAGAACAGGTTCAAATAGGGGCTAAGCGATGTAAAACCCTGCAGATTTTGTAAGGAGACGGAGAAATTGCCTCTCCATCTGCTAGAAGAGTGGAGCATTGAGGCATAAACATTAGCACCTGCTCAGCCAGATGAACTACGAAACATCACCCCCAAGAAAATCCTACAGTTCTTAGCAGCTGCAAGGGTAAGTGGCGAACTGTAACGCCGCATCTTCGGCGGTGAATCTACGAAGTGGCGATCACAATAGGCCTATCAATGGCCGCAGCGATACAAAGCCGCCAAAAGATAAATACAAAAATAAATACGTAATAAAATTAAATTGAAATGAAATAAATACTTATAAGAAAATTAAAAAAAATAAAGTCAAACGAAGTCGGGGGCTTACATTCACCTGGGTAAATGGATGCAATATCTGCGTAAGAAAAGACTATACGCCGCCTCTAGTTGTCTATCTATCGATCAACAACCTCGATTTACATTCGAATACTAACATATCAAATGGAAAATTTTGTAAAGAAATAATAAAACAACGATATAATAATGTTGCGACAGCACTTCTAAAAGTGTAGTAACTCTTTTTAAAAACTATTTCGAAATCAAAAATTAAACAAGTCAAAAGTCTGAAGTTTCGTCGATTCGTTTAGTTCATATGGCCTCCCACTGAATCGATCCGCAGGATCCTGGGACAGAATGCTTGAGATCACATCAAACGGACCCAATACACGACGGGTATAGCTCGTTTTGTTTATGAACACCAGATCAGCTTGATGGCATATTGCATTTTTACCGATCTTGTATCATCATCATCATCATCAGCCTTAATATTCCACTGCTGGACATAGGCCTCCCCTGATTAATCCTCCCTATCCTCCGATCTTGTATAAGTGTGCCAAATATCAGCTCAATCCGTTAATGACAACTGATCATAAATTCAGTTGCAAGATATGTCGCACTCATTCATGGATACTAAAGTATAGATGATACTAAGAAAGCATGTAAACAGACGACTGTAAAAAAGTTTGCAACAACATGACACTTGTTGCACGTTGCTCACGTTAAAAGTTACAAGACTAACGTGATTGAATTCTGCAAAAAATCATTTCGCAAATCTCGAGAAATTTATAATTTACCAACTGCACGTTTGGTAAGCGGTTTAGAAGTTTAGGAGTTTGGTGCAAAAAGTTTTAAACCATCTATCTGGCTTTTAAATTTAACAATATTTATCCTTACGTAGATTCAGGTACCTATATCTTGTTTTCGCCTAGATAAGGTGTATGCAGGATATATTCATATATATCCAACCTTATGTTGGCGAATATGTCACCCGGATAATAGCCTATGGGCTAAGTACAAAAGCACAAGGTTATTTATCAACATAAGCTAATGTAAACACTAGGCTAGACGTAGTGTAGACTGCAATATTCTATTGAAACACAAAGATAAAATATTTCAGATTTCAATAACGTTATTTCTGTAGTCTCACCAACTAGCTTAGTAAAGATAATTTTTTACCATAAATTATTTTAAAATCAGAAATAAGGTATTATTGACTTTCCTTTCACCAAATTTATTTGCCCATTTGTGGAAGAAGATACTACATATATAAACTAGATAATTTTAGTAAATAGGGTGTTTGGTATGTATATTGACCGATGGCAACTCAACGCTCTGATTAATACTGTGTTAATACTTCTGCAGTCTTGCGTGTAAGATAATTTTCTAAATTACTTGAGTTCATCGAACACAATACTATATAATTATACAGAAGAAGACTTCTTTGTTTGAATTAAATGAGCTTTGAAAAGACTGGAAAGAATTGAAAAAAATCTTTAACCATTACTACTTTAACCTAGGGATTAACATAGGCTATAGAATATTTTTCAATGGTAGGGGTGTTGGAAAGTTTCAATAATGTAACTAACGTATGTAAACAATTATAACTTTTGAATTTTTTGTTGAATACCCGTGTGAAGCTGTTTGGACCGTTAGTCTATACTAATATTATAAAGAGGAAAGATTTGATTGTTTGTTTGTTTGTATGTTTGTTTGTTTGAATTGAATAGGCTCCGAAACTACTGGACCGAGTTAAAAAATTCTTTCACCATTATAATCCTTAATTTTCCGTGATGAACATAGGCTATATAATATTTTCAAAAAAGTTAGGGATCCGCTTGGAAAATTCAATAATTGAACCGTGGGCTGTATATTCAAACTCTTTTTCTATTATGGCGCGTCAGAATAGAAAAAGAGGTTGTATAGCGCACGGTGCTTGCTTTTTCTCTACGGCCAGTGTCAGTTTTGGAATGTCGAGTCAATGTCAAAAACCCCAATGCTGTTAAAAAAAGTAAAGATCCGTATGAAAACTGTGAAACCCATCGTTTTAGTGTGTATAATTTCTGAAATTTTTGTTTAATACCCGTGCGAAGCCGGGGCGGGCCGCTAGTTACTTATAAAATGCATACAGGAATAACACAAAGACTACTTTTTATATAGTGAAAATGCGTTCGAAGCCTTGGGCAGTTGTAATGATATATGTGAAAAACGGTCCCAGGCATTTTACTTACGACCAGTCAAAGCATGTGAACCTGTGAACCTAACTTTCAACTTCATGTGTCATCTCATCAGTCATTACCCGTCATATGACTTGCAGTAGACTGACATAATATGGCGGATGAATATCCTCCACAGCGACTTAAATGGGTTTAAATTATACGTAAAATATTTGAAATTCCACTTCAACCATTGAAGTACGCATCGCATGAAACTTTTGTTATTCTAACCTCCTTAAGGACTCGTGAGTGTTCGCGCTGCTTATGCTGACCTTGACTAAATCTGAACATTCCAGGCGAAAGCGACCACTACCCATCCCTCCCGGTGATAGTGACCGAGTCGGAGGCCGACGGGGAGGGCGAAGCCCCGGGGGCAGCGCCGCCGCAGGCCCCAGCGGACCAGCCCGTCGCGGAGCTCATCAAATCTCTCATACACTTCCTGGCCAACAGGCCTACGCATATGCCGCTGTGGCAGTACGAAGATATTACAGCTAAAGGTATGGTTTAAATAAGCTCTTTATTCATTAGTTAACTATGCTCGATCCTAAAATGTATTCATAGTAGACCTACCAAGCGTGAAATTTAAACTCATAGGTAGTATTTAGGACCAAAACATGATGTTTGAATTTTGTCATAAGCAAAAGTACCCCAATGTTTCTATCTTCTAGTATAAGTATACACTTGAAATTCAAATACAGTTGTTTCGATTTGGAGAAAATAGCGGGAAACTTCTAATATCATATTTTTAGGATATCGCAGTCTAATAGTCTTTCGAAAGAGTAAACAACGTTTTAAATTGAAAGTCAAAAACCTAAAAAGAATATTTCTATATGCTGCAAAGTCAAATCTCTACCTTGCTCTCCAGAGGCCATAAAATGGGATGTGCGGTTAAGCTTATAATATGAGTTTTCGAGAGCCATTGACTTCTTATAAGAAGAAAGCATTTCAGTATGATAGGAGATAGAACAGGTGTATCCTTAAAATGCGACAAATACGTCCCATTTCGTATTTTTATCATGTGCGTATGCATAAAAGCACTTAATTTACCTTTAATTGCTTGTTAACTCATAATTATTGTTTATCTTCAAAATATTGTTGAGTTACATACGCTATTCCTATGCCGGAACAGCAGCGTGTTTTACCTCTATGATTGACTTGCTTTGAGTAGACTTGGTACGCTCGTAGATTGCAAGGGAAAAACTCGGTGTACGTCTGTTTTTTTTTCTGTGCATTCTAACTTAACAAAAAACAACCTGTTTACTACCCAAAAACACTTCTCTCAAAAATATAAATTCCTCGACGCAAACCTAGTCACGCAAACCTCACGATTTCAAGATGTGACGTCACCCTATTACGTAGCACAAATCTTGAATCCATGATGGCCGCCACGTTTAGTTCGTAGGGAAATGGAAAGGTGGCGCCACAGTCGAATATTGGTCAGTAGGGTGGCGGCACAATGACCCATATTCAACAGGCTTTCTTTGACCTTGGCATTGATCTGAATGGGAAAAACGTTATTTTGTTTAGTTTATTTTATTTTCTCATTTCGCAATTTTCCTTTACATATATCGTTCCTTTAATTTAATATGATTTTACAACATGAAGGTAAAACTTAATCATCCATTATCCAATTCTATGGCTACTATGTGTAGCTAGGAGTAACTAAAAAATTTCGTATATAGTAATTGATACTTATTATCTTACTTTTCTAATGTTCCTAAGTATCTAGCCTGACGAGACACTTTTCTATACATTATCTACAAACATTTGCAGATAATGCAAACTAATGCACGGCCTAAATCTTAATCTTATTGACTTTTAAGTATGTAGGTACATATAATCTGTAACTTTATTTTACTCGTAATAATAAGCAGACCTTTTTATTGCTTACTAAACCGAATCTTGTTCTTTAAAAAGAGATCGTTGACTGTAGACTGAAAAAGGCGCGCTGTGTAAGATGTTGCATCCATTGAAATGGTATTTCAATACCAGTTGATTTAGCCGTCTGTGGCAGAACTATCACCATCTATTGAGTTGTAAAATGAATAGGGGTGAGTTATTTAAACAGCGTTTATTATCTACAGTATGGACGCTAAGGAGCTGCCAGCAGATGTCAGCACTGCTGCGGCCGGTGTTGCGGGTATTTCGCGAGTCGCTGCCTCTGGCGCTAGTGTCGGAGCGCTGGGCACAGACTGCGCTACAACTCGGCCTTGCTTGTCCTTCGCGCCACTACGCCGGCCGCTCCCTACAGGCAAGAACACGGACTTAGCTAAAGCAAGGCGTTGTATTTGTTTTATAACGTCATGTTTTTGTTGTCATAATTTTTGTTGTTTGTTCTATGAATTTAATTGTTGTAATTAAATTCATAAAAACTTATTGAATATTTTTTCCGTGTTGAACATTGGCACGTAATGTTTTATTTATTTCAGCAAAACCTATACTAGAGGTACAATCTAAAATAATATTATATAGAGGTGAAGATGTTTGTTTTCTTTTGAAGATTGCAGTTTCTTTGAAGACTTATCAGTTTGATAAATGACCGGACTATCTACTACGAAAACCTATCTTTACATCGTCCACTGATTTGACACATGCACATCCTTTGAAATTACAACTGAGTGAATGAAGACAGAATTTAATTATTTCAGAGATGTACTGTAATTAGTTAGATCATTGTAATTTTATTTGTTAATAAAGGCTTTTTGCCCTGTTAAAAAAAACTGTAATTTAAAGAATGCGAATCTGTCGATTTGGATTATAAAAGGACTATCGAGAGCTTACTTAGCTTACAGATACTGGTTACGTAACAAACATTAAGCAAGCAAATGCAAAGCAAGTTAATAGTCCAGTATGTTTTTTATTATTTCCAGGTATATGTAAAGTACAATAACCGAATTAAAATTATGTTTTAGGTACTTTATATCACTTGACAGAGTATTACTTTGAAAACGTATGAATAATGTGAATGTAATTTTTCCTACCTTAAAATATCTTGCGATTTGTACAGGGTGGGCAGCAGCGCCCTCTGCAGAATAACTACCAAACTGCGATCCCCAATTGATAAATAAATGCATGCTCAGCGTGGGGATTATGGACAATTACCCCCAAATGATGAATAATGACATCTATGGCGCTCATTAGGCCTTTGTCCAGCTGTGGACTATAATATGCTGACGATGATGATGTTTACAGGTGTTCCGCTGCATCGGCGTGGCTATGACGGGGCGAATGGTGTCGGATATACTCTCGCGGCTCGTGGAGACTGTGGCTGAGCAGGGCGAGGATATGCAGGTAACAGAACTTATACCAAACAACTGGACCCTACATGATTTTATTTTAAAGACACGTTATCTTATTATTTGTGTAGATAGTTAAGTATTTTGTATTTTGTAAAAGGCTTAGTTAGAATAGTATTCATTTAGGTTCCTAGTTTTTTCATAATATTTATCAACACAAATATTATTAACTAGCGGCCCGCCCCGGCTTCGCACGGGTATTAAACAAAAATTTCAGAAATTATACACAATAACACGATGGGTTTCACAGTTTTCATACGGATCCCTTACTTTTTCTAACAGCATTGGGATTTTTGACATTGACTCGACACTCCGTAACTGACACTGGCCGTAGAGAAAAAGCAAGCACAGTGCGCAACCTCTTTTTCTATTCTGACGCGCCTTATTAGAAAAAGAGGTTGAATATACAGCGCACGGTTCAATTATTGAATTTTTCATGCGGATCCCTAACTTTTTTGAAAATATTATATAGCCTATGTTCATCACGGAAAATTTAGGATTCGAATGGTGAAAGAATTTTTCAAATCGGTCCAGTAGTTTCGGAGCCTATTCAATTCAAACAAACAAACAAACAAACAAACAAACAAACAAACATACAAACAAACAAACAATCAAATCTTTCCTCTTTATAATATTAGTATAGAAAAAACATTTATTTTTTATTCCATTTCTGTAAAGTATTTTGAAAAAAAATTGCTGCTAATGCTGTAATAATGTTTAATATGTTGATACAAACAATAGCAGATCATGGTGAAAGTCCACTGCTGGACATAGGCTACCCATAATGAGCGCCACAGATAGCATTCATTATCATTTGGGGGTTATTCCCTATAAACAAAAAAAAAGTATGCTCAAACTACAAATCATTATGGTTTTATGTTTGTATGGGAAATTCATCCGTCGCCGGAACCTTACGTGCAATTTACATTTCAGGGTTACGTGACCGAACTCCTGTTAACCCTGGAAGCCGCCGTAGACTCCCTAGAGTCTAACTTCCGACCACTCGACTACATGCGGGACATATTCAAGTCAACGCCCAACCTCAACAACAAAGATGGCGGCGTACAAGGGAACGGGGTTTCATATTCTGCTGGTATGAACTTTACCTTTGTATAGGGGCTTCACTTACATATTTGAAACTAGCTCATAATTTTTGATGAACTCTGGTGCGGTGGTTGGCCCGTCCGCAACGCAGGAGGTTGAGGGTTCGATTCCCGCCTCGGGATAAATGTTTGTACGATCTGCAGATATTTTACGATGGTTTTTTTGTCGTTTTCTATATATTTAATACTAGCAGCCCGCCCCGGCTTCGCACGGGTATTTTAAAGAATTTTAAGTTCTTACATACACACGTTAGTTATGGTAGTTTATTATTGAAGTTTTCATAGGGATCAACTAACTTTAAAAATATTCTATAGCCTATGAGTATCATTCTAATGATGTTTTTTTTTCCAAAAAGGTCTAGTAGTTCCGGAACCTATTCAATTCAGACCACAAACAAACAATAAAACCTTTCCTTTTTAAAATTGTACCTTTACCTCCTTTATTTTTTTGGCATTGACTTTTCAATCACACCGCTATACCGCCTACATCGATCGTTTTTCTGAGCCTAGTCGCATGGTTCCTATCTTGAAGTTTTTATATTTTTTGACATTGAGTTTCCTCTCGCACCCCAGTAACGAATTGTGATGTCTATGACAATCCATAACTGACACTGGCGGAGTCGTCGTAGCGTCGTAGCAAAAGCGGTGCCATAAAAAAAGAAGTTGAAGTTGAGTCACAGCAAAAGCGAGCAGCGCAAAAAAAGAAAAAAAAAAGAAGTTGATGTATATCGCTATGGTTTTATTATTGAAGTTTTTATACGGATCTCTAACTTTTTTGAAAATATTTTATAGCCTATGTTCATCACGGAAATTTTAGGATTCTTATGGTGGAAGAATTTTTAAAATTGATCCAGTAGTTTCGGAGCCTATTCAATTCAAACAAACAAACAAACAAACAAACAAACAAACAAACAAACATACAAACAAACAAACAATCAAATCTTTCCTCTTTATAATATTAGTATAGAAAAAATATATGCCTTTTAATATATTGTATTTAGTATATCAGTTATCTAGTACCCATAACACAAGCTCTACTTAGCTTGGGGTTAGGTGATGCTGTGTGTATTTTCCAGCATTATTTATTTATTATTATTGTGTATTTTTAATTTTGCTTCAAGGTAAGCGTTCCCCCGGCGTGTGTGTCCCCTGTGTTTCTAACCACACACGGAGCACAAGCTACTCTGTGTCCTATTGCGTGCGGAACAAGAATAACCCACTGCCCGCTCAGGACAAGCAACAACACGGTACGTATCATCATCAGCCACATCAGTCCACTGCGGGACATACACCTCCTCTAATGAGCGCCAAAGACAATTTAAAAGTTTTTTTTTCTCTTTTCGCGCTATAGCTGTACATACGAAACTAAAACAGAATCATAATACTCATGCTATCCCACTGGTGGGGTTTTCCTCTGATGAACGCATCTAGCTGCCTTCATCTTGACACATTAAGCATTATCGAGACGCGGTCTTCACTCGAGAATAGATTTTTCCCAGGAAACAGTTATCAGTTATTTGAAAAATATTTCGATCTACTGATACCAACGGTTCGAAATTATCAAGAGAATTAAGCATCTTGAGAACTATCCGATAATTATCACATAATTTTCGGGTAATTATCACATAATTTTCGGGTATTTATGATTATTATCGTGATAATATGTATCCTGACTGCTACTATTATGAACTACATAATGGTGACGTAGATCAAAGCTAGCGAAATTATTATTATTTCCAACGTTCTTATTTGAACTTTGTATTCAGATGTAATAATGGAAACTT
The DNA here is from genome assembly GCA_963931895.1 of Eupithecia pulchellata. NCBI lineage: Eukaryota > Metazoa > Arthropoda > Insecta > Lepidoptera > Geometridae > Eupithecia > Eupithecia pulchellata. Next base: position 10,200,666 of record OZ007520.1, on the reverse strand, counting down.
CCCAACTAGTCGTTTCCCATCACATCAAACTACACACAAATAAACGCAAGAAAGTTTTGTTTGTTTTTATCTCTTCTCCTCCAAACTACTAGAAGCTTCTATACTTGTGAATATTAAGGCTCTAGCGACGGATTAATTTCCCAGAGATACAACATAACATAACTACACATAAAAATTTAAAAAATTACATAAAAGCATCCGTCAGGCCAACATTTTTTCTGAGGGAGTCGAGAAGGAAGCAAAAAACCCCCGTATTACCAAACATCATCATCAACATCACCAGCCTATAATAGTCCACTGCTGGACATAGGCCTCCCCTAATGAGCGCCATAGATGGCATCATTATGTGGGGGTTATTGCCCATAATCCCCACGCTGGGCATGCGGGTTGGGGATCGCAGTTCGGTGTAGTTGTTCTGCAGAAGGCGCTGCTGCCCGCCCCCCGGTGTGTTTCCCTTAGTCGCCTCTTACGACACCCACGGGAAGAGTTGGTGTGGTGAAATTCTATGCCGGCACCACACGGCACGGTATTACCAAAGTGATAATGTAATTTGTATTAGTAATAGTATATGCTTAGGTTCTTACCAAGAACTTTTTAAAAATGCCTATCTAGTTTGGGGCTAGATGCTGTTTGGATTGCCCAGCATTATTTATTTATTATTTATTTATAGAACGTTCGCGAGCTTGCAGTGAGGCAGCAATGGGAGTGTGCTCCAATCTTTGCAGATCACGGTCCGCCCAGTCACTCAAACTTCTTGGAGATTCCGCCACACAGGTTATATAACAAACAGACAATGCAATTAGCTTATTTATTGATAGATAGAATAGAATGGAATAAACTTTATTGCACAAGTGTTGTACATAGGCGAACATCATGCTAGATAGCATTCTCTACCTGCTAACCTTTGGGTAGTGTCATCGAGTACATATCCAGTAGAGGCGCCATACAAAAACCGCGCATCTCTGTAACCCGTCTGTGGTTTAGCACTTACTTATTTAGAGAAGGAACTTGCTGGTTCAGGCTATCGATATCGATACTTCAGGTCAAGCATGATATCACACAATACCGATTAAGATGTAATGTTTTAGCTTGTGATATTTGAACGATTGAGTAGGTTTATTGCTAGCTATTTGTAAACTTATAAATTAGGTACTTTTTTGAAATACTTTTTTGTATCTAGGTTTTTTTGATTGTTGTGTGTAGAAGGGTCCCGTAAGAATTTTATTGTACTTTGAGGAACTGTTATTACATCTGATTAAATTTTTTCGAAGATTTCCTACACAACATTATATCGAAAGATATTTGGCAAAGCCTACAAGACGATAAAATTGGATTCCGACGAAGGACACCGTCGTTTCTCGAAATTTTCAAAAAAAGGCATTTTATAATAACACCATATATAATACTATTGTACCCATTATTATTATTAGTGAAATATTAATTAAATGAAACAAAGTAGCACTTTTAAATTTTAAAACATAAACAATGAGCATTATTTTATTAAAAATCATTAATCGTAAATATGAAACTTGCCAAAACATCGATATAAGAATCAGTTTTACCCCATCCCTTTTTATCAAATGACATTGCTTCGGCCAATGACAACAGTTGACAATTTTTATTATTCTGTGTACTTTTTGACTGAATTTTTCTTAACAATCATATCTGACATTTCAACTCTACTGGATACGTACTCGATGGGTAGTGTGGACAAAATTTTGTAGGTAGTGCGTAATAAAAATTATAGAAACTATACTACATTATCATACTAAACTACAATCAGTAGCGCAAGGCATTAATATAAATAAATAAAAATATATAAATACACTGTACCAAAAATATAAATTAATATAAAAAATATACTACTCATAGAGGGTAATAGATAGAGATAGACTTATTGAAAAAAATTATGACATTTTTATGGTAACTAGAGTCTTAAATCCTAAGTTATGTAGGTTTATCTAGACTAGAGATCTCTAATATTGAGATTATTATTTTACAACACGCTTATTATGTATGAAAGTAACGCTACAGGCACATATATAGATATTATTATCTATATCATTCCGCATAGTTAATTCTAGAAGCATTTACTTTCAAATATTATTCCTTCCTGTAATAAGAGTATATCGCACCATGCTCTAGTTACCCGTCCACAGATCAACTGTAAATCTAAAGGTTTTTATGAGAAGTTTTGTTTATGTGTTCAGGGTACTTTACTGTAAATTCTGAGGGTTTTTTATGATAAAGTTTGTTTATGTATTCAGTGTATACCTTAACAGTAAATCCTGAGGGTTTTTTTATGATAAAGTTTGTTTATGTATTCAGTGTATACCTTAACAGTAAATCCTGAGGGTTTTTTTATGATAAAGTTTGTTTATGTATTCAGTGTATACCTTAACAGTAAATCCTGAGGGTTTTTTATGATAAAGTTTGTTTATTTATTCAATGTATAACCTTAACAGTAAATCCTGAGGGTTTTTTATGAGAAAGTTTGATGTATTCAGGGTATACATTAACTGTAAATCCAGTGGGTTTTTTTATGATAAAGTTTGTTTATGTATTCAGTGTATACCTTAACAGTAAATCCTGAGGGTTTTTATGATAAAGTTTGTTTATTTATTCAATGTATAACCTTAACAGTAAATCCTGAGGGTTTTTTATGAGAAAGTTTGATGTATTCAGGGTATACATTAACTGTAAATCCAGTGGGTTTTTTATGAGAAAGTTTGTTTATGTATTCAGGAAGACAAGCTGACGATCCTCGCGACTCTGTTCTGGGTGGGCGCCTCTCTACTGGAGTCTGATTACGAGCACGAGTTCTTGATGGGTGTGCGGCTATTGTCGCGAGTGATGGCGCGCCTCCCGCTCGACCGGCCCGACGCGCGCGAGCGGCTAGACCGTGCGCAGGCGCACACCGCGCCCTCTCTACACGCGCTACTGCTCAAGGTTACTGTGACGTCATCAGCCCGTGTTATATAGAATAAATAGCTGGACGGCTGCCTGTGACTTCATCAGCTCGTGTTAATCCATAGCTGGACGGCCTTCCGGTAGCTTGTCGCATCCAGCTGCCTGCAGTCTTCTACGGGTCATCCCGGTTGGCGTCTTACACTACGTTTGCCGTCGCGGTCTCCACGAACGAACTATACAATATACTCGTAAATGTTATGGCTCCGGCGACGGATGAATTTCCCATAAAAATGTAATACCAAAATTATTTTTTATATGAGCATATTTTGACCATTATCTGCTATTATTTGTATTAATATATTATTTATCTAGGTTCCTGCATCAAACTTTTTTGAAAATACTTAACTATCTATACAAATAATAAAAAAACGTTTCTTCTTTGCATATCCGATTTGGTTTAATTACATTTCTGTAAAGATTTTGAAAAAAATAGTAGTTGGAACCTAGATAAATACTATTACAAATAATAGCAAATCATGTTATAAATATGCTCAAATAACAAATTATTTAGGTATAACGTTTTTATGGGAAATTCATCCGTATCGCCGGGGCGTTAAGTTTATTTCCGTTTCAGGGCTGCACGCATCCCAACACATACGAGCCGGTGGTGGGCGTGCTGGGAGACATGATCCCACTGCTGGAGCTGCCGGTCATCGACCCCACGCAAGCACTCGCCTTCCCAATGACCGTGGTAGCGTTGTTGCCATACATGCTGCTACACTATGAGGACGCAAATGAACTGTGTGTGCGCGCCGCTTGTCATATAGCACAGGTACTAACTACCTACCTACATTTATGTAATCTACCTAGCTAGCAGGCTACTGATCAGACTCAAGGCCTTATCTAGGTACTATTGTTATCTATATCTATTTATTATTGTTTGAATTGAATAGGTTCCGAAACTACTAGACCGATTTGAAAAATTCTTTCACCATTTATGATTCTAATCATAAATTTTCTGTGATGAACATAGGCTATAGAATATATTTTCAAAAAAGGTAGGGTTCCGTATGAAAAAATATTTTTATAAATATTTGTTAAATACCCGTGACCAGAACACCTTGAACAAATATTTGCAGAACGTTAACATATTTGTCCCGAGGTGGGAATCGAAACCGAAAACTCCTGCATCCCATGCATCTAAATTACATTTTATTAGTCCTGTACCCTGCCTGTACTTATCAAACTAAATGTATTTTCTTTTTTATTCCCTAACTGTATGATTGGTAACCGCTCTCAACGGTGCCAATTAAAACGAGGCTATATTTTTAAAAGCTAGTGCGATAGTCATGTGTTTGTTTATTTAGACGTCACAAACCAATAAAAACAAAAGGGGGTCGCGGAACTTTTCAAAATGTATGTACTTTGTATCGTAAGTTTATAGCTCAGTATAGCCAGAAACTAGCAAGAAGAAAGAATGGTGTTCTTACAACATATAATAGGTTCGTAGTTAACCCGCTTACATTCATAATGAAGAAAGAATGAGTTTGAAAGAAGAATGAATGAATTTTAAAATCGAACAATTGCACAGGCTGCTTTTGTTTAGCCTAGCCAGACCAAAAAGACAGTTTAGTTGTTGCTTTCCAACCAACAGGTTGTCAAACAAGTGATGTTTTTTTACACGCCCCATTTTGTTTATATTGTTCAATGAATAATAGTGTTTACTTAAAGTTATAAATCTTATTTATATATTTATTTATTTTATTATAAGGTTTTACTCAGGCTTGCTAGGGTTTTACCTCTGTTAGAACATCTATACTCGATCAGTTGATCTACCTGTAGTTTGTTTTCAACAGTCTGCTCCTTCCAATTGTAAATACTAGTTCTAACGGTTATTAAACTGTATTAATTGTTAATATTTTATCCTTCATCATCAGAATCTAATAACAATAATAATATTTATTCATTCTAGTAAAGGTCTTATAAACATAAACACAAAGTAGGTATAATATGATAGCATTATGATACCATTATGATGTCCACAGTTCACCGCCGAAAAAAGCAAGAAGTTGGAAAATCTCGGCACAGTGATGACTCTATACTCTAGGCGAACGTTCAGCAAGGAGTCCTTTCAGTGGACCAAATGCGTTGTCAAGTACCTCTGGGATACGTACTCGCATCTGTCGCTGCAGATGATTGCCTTCCTCGTCGAAATACTGGAGAAGGTACGTACATACCTACCCGAACTATCTCGACTAATATTGTCTGTGGTGTATTATATACCTATGTCTGAGTGCACAAAGTTTGGTTGTTTGAATAGAAGGCACCAAAACCACTGGACCGATTAGAAAAAATCTTTCACCATTAGAATCCTAAATTTTCCGCAATGAACGAATGGTCTATAAGATATTTTCAAAAATTTGGGATACGCATGAAAAATTCGATTTTTGTTAAATACCCGTGCGAAGCCGGGGCAGACCGCTAGTAGTTAATATTTCTCTTATAATAACTCTATAATACTCTTACTGAAAGGCGAGAACTCTGTGTCTAGTTAAACCTAACATAGGCTTTGAGACAATTTTAACAGACACTGTAAACTTTTCTACCTGAATAAATATTTATAATCCATTCTTAAGATTTCACGAAACCTTGCACTTTTCTACTCATATATTCGGGGGCCCGGTAGACTCAATTCACCTGAAGTAAATTACCTGGGTGAATTAAGTGCTACGCAGGGGGTGCACCTAGGTGAACTAACTTGTGCCCTAACTTACCTAGCTTAAACATAATCGAATAACACAAACGTAAAAGAAAAATACATAATAATATAATCTTTTTATTCTTGGATCCTTATCTCTTATGAACTTCTGCTCGCCTAGTCCTTTTCAACCATGGTACTGGGGTACCATGGTTGAAAAGGCTAGTGTTCGTATAACCGACCCTGGACTGTTGGTATTCCAGGGCGCGTCGAACCTTCAGCCGGCTGTGCTCTCCATTCTGCATTGCATGCTCTACTACGTGGAGCTAAACGCGCAGCCCGTCAACGCGGACCTACTCAGAGCCGTCGCCAAGTTTATAGACGTGAGTATCTTGCAGCCTTATTTTCTAACTTGAAATACATTACCAGTGAACTTCAAACCGATTACAGTCATAGACCCAGTCAGAATGTTGTCGGTATTGTTTAATTCAACTGGTCTTCGGTTTTAGATATTTGCGCAATACGAAAGTATGAAAATTTACTCCCAATTTCAAGCATATAAACTACGACGTGAAATTATATTATTAATCTGTCAAGCTACGTAAAAATGTCACCGTCCATTTTCGACAGTCAATTTAGAGAATCACTAACTTTCATATCACGGCAAACTCTTTCTTCATCATCATCATCAACCCACATTACTCCACTGCTGGACATAGGCCTCTCCCTAATGAGCGCCATAGCGCCCTGTCTTCTTGTCTATTATATTCTAGCTTGTCGCATCCAGCATCTACCAGCAGTTTTTCGCAGTTCTTTATCTTTCTTACCCCTATTGATATTTGTTGTTCTGTTCAGGACGGCAACAACTACAAGGAAGCCATGAAAATCCTGAAACTAGTGGTGACGCGCTGTTCCACCCTCGTGGTCCCTCCGCATTGGGACACCGGCGCCTCCTCCGTGCTGCTAGCCGACGCGCACTCCAAGAAGGTAATAACCACGATACAATAGAATAGATTATTGCGAAAATAATCATAAATATAATAAAATAATCAAATCTAGGCTAGATTTGATTGTTTGTCTGGATTGAAGAGACTCCGAAACTACAGGACCGATTTAAAAAATTCTTTCATCATTAGAATCCTGAATATTCCGTGATGAACATAGGCTATAGAATATTTTGAAAAAGTTAGGAATCCGCATGAAATAAATAAATAATTAAATATTTCTCTCACAAAGGTCTATGAAGGTAACTATTTTAGGTACTTAAACTAGGTTAAAGAGGAAAGATTTGATTGTTGCTGTATTTTGTATGTCTGAAGTGTCAAATAATATATCAATCTATCTAGAAGCTGAGTAAAGTGACCCCTGTAGTAAATATTTGCTTGTTCCGCAGGAGTTGCCCGGCCGCACGATGGATTTCACGTTCGACTTGTCCCAGACGCCGGTCATCGGCCGCAAGTACCTGCCCAAGGGCGGAGCCGGCGCCGGCACCGGCCCTAGCTCTCTATCCACCGCCTCCACTACGACCAATGATAAAGGTAAATTATAATAACGAAAATCGTAAACAGTATTTTTTTTATAACTGATAGACCTCCATTTGACCACGATTTATTATTGACTTATAATTTATTGACACAACAAGTGTGACTTATCGTAATATAGGCCCTTTGGCTCCTGAACTAGTTTAAGCATTATGTTTGAGGAGCCAGTGGCTTCTCCTAGGAATTTAAACTGTTAATTACATCAAAACAGTTTCACTGACAGCTAAGCTTATTGGTACCTACCTAGATAAAACAACATAATTTATCACCTCTGTGGCGCGGTCGGCGAAGGTCCGACGCAGGAGATTGCGGGTTCGATTCCCGCCGCAGGACCAATATTTGTATGATCTAAATATTTGTTCTGTGTGTTCTGGTTGTTTTCTAAAATTATCTATGTTATATATAGTATTATGTTTATCAGTCATCTCGTACCCATAACACAAGCTCTACTTAGCTTGGGGCTAGGTGATACTGTGTGGATTGTCCGGCATTATTAAATATTTGATTTTTTTTATTTATGAAAAAAATAAGTGCTTTTATCATACACTTTAATGACTTGAAACAGTGGTGGTATATCTAAAGTTTTTATATAGTTTTTTATGAACCAAATGGTGACCAGGCTAGGTGGGCGGAGCCATGGTCTTGGCTAGAGACGCACCCTACAACCAACCCAATGAATCCTTTATACGATTCAATATTGTTCAATCGTATAAATATGTGTGGTGTGGTGCCGGCATAGAATTTCACCCCCCCTCCCCCCCACGCCCTCTTCCCGTGGGCGTCGTAAGAGGCGACTAAGGGAGACACACCTAGGGTCGGGCAGCAGCGCCCTTGCAGAACAACTCCACCGAACTTATGGGCAATAACCCCCAAATTATAAATAATGCCATCTATGTCGCTCATTAGGGTCGGCCTGTGTACAGCAATGGACTATTATAGGCTGATGTTGTTGTTGTACAAATATAAGACGCTGCTTGTGAAACAAACTAATGATTTCCATTCTTACTTCCAGGCTCAAGCGGGTCAGTATCCACGGTGGTGGCTGGCGCGGCCGGTACCATTCCAGGCGAATGCGGATCGACCGCGAGCGCGCCGCACAACGTGGCCTCGCCTCGCCGCTCGCTGTCATTGTCGCCTGCGGACGCACTCGCCTCGGGCTGGAAGCGACCTTGGATGTCTCAGGTAACTACTATAGCAGGGGTAAAACCCGAAGTGATCTGAGTCATCATCAGCCTATGTTAGTCTACTGCTGGACATAGGCCTCCCCTAATGAGCGCCATAGCGCCCTGTCGTGATGACAATAGGGAGAATCGATGGGGCTCGGTTTGTGAATATTGTTGTAAGTAGGTGCTGAATAACTGTTGTTCAATAGCAACTTTTCTATAATTTGTTTATCTGTTACAGAGCCGTGTGCGAGAATGTTTAGTTAATCTGCTGACCACGTGTGGACAACGGGTCGGACTACCAAAGAGTCCATCTGTAAGTACCACCTTGAAAATAATAATCATACGTCCGCCATAAAACATTAAATTTTCTAAAATACTTAGACTTAAGCTTGCAATTTACCTTTTGAATATAAAATCTCAAGGCCAGAGATCGCGAGCTATATTGTTCTGTCTTTTATCCGCTTAACATTCTACACTGTACAATAACAATGTAATTTCTATCCATCGCTGCGTATAGGACGATTTACTAACCACTTTAAGTTCTAAGGTAACCCATCTCATTACGTACGTACATATTATATACATGTATATAATGTATTTATACTGTACATATCACTAAGCTTTGCACTCACTTGCCTATGACTTCGTACAGGGTGATAGTCACTACACTATAAAAGGGTCGCTGGTTTTTCGACTTGTTTATAATTAACTTCGATATACCAGAAGCTAGTCGCCATACACATTTATTAGAGATAACGCAATCTAAACCAAATACCATTAAAAAAAGTAATTAATGGTTTTGAAATACAGTACCTACAGGTAAATGTACTTCAAAAACATTATAAACGTTTAAATTCCTCTTCACGGAAACGCTTATTTTCACTACACAAAGTTTTATATTGTGCCTTATTTCATAATCACGTTTACACGATGTAGATGTGTACTAATATCAGCTATTCTCAAAGTGTATTGATGGGCACTATATCGCAACACTATCACTACACCAAACGACACACATACATATTATATTTTAATATGTAGGTACAATGCTTGTAAGTTTGTACAATCTCTTGGGCTTAACTATATGTCAGTGGTGCGGTAATTCGGTGTAGGTCACTTGCACCTTTCAGGATAATAATGAACGTACCACATCACTAGAGATCGGATAAGCGGATGCATATTTACCATAGTTACTTTTTGGCTAGGTTATTATGGAAGCGGCTTTTTAATTTAACCAACCTCTTAACTTTAAGTAACTTTGCATGCGAATATACGATCTCTGTTCATCACATAATAATGTTAAAATAAATAAAATGTTTATTTTCCCTCACAAAGTTAATCAAGGTTACATGGTAGGTGAGGTTATTTGATAAAGTAGGAGTATAAAATATTTTGTAGGAGTGGGATAGTGGGTGTGAGTGTATGTGTCTGTGTGAGGAGTGGGAGAGTGAGATAAAGGAAGAGTGGCTTAAGTAATGTACTTGTGTTGTGATGTGAACTGGCAAGTATCTCATAACATGGTGATGTAGGTACATAAGGTAGTAAATAAAATATTGTAAACATAATTATAAATGTGCTGTGGTAATTTTACTCGTATTCTCTTGCACTTCTCTTGCACTCAATCTCGTGTACTTCGCTCGAGGGAATTTTAATTATATAAGATTGATCTTAGAAAATGGGAAAATGGTTACAAAGAAGGTGGAAAGACAGCATCGTGGGGATATTGACAATAAACCAACGGATATGTCGTTTTTAAATTTTTATGTAATTCACTACTATTTCAGTTTTTTACTTCTTCCGATTAACGCGTTAATAATTTATAAACTTTCAAACAAAACTAGTTTTTTATATCATTCACGTCCTTGGGAAAACAAACTGAAACTCGAAGGGGTCAATTTGTTTCTAGGCCATCTGCTGTCTTTATTCCGGCTTGATATTCTCTACTATTTATTTTTTACTATTTTAACTATGTTTTCCTGGTTCTAGACCACAAATACAATATTTTGAGATTAAAAAAAATCATGCAGTGAAGGATTAACCTGCTGAGACTTGAGGAATGTTCTTAGTTATGAGTCCGGTAAGAATCTTAATGAATAATACTATTTATAAGTATAATTTTAGTGACCGCTGATATAACGTAGTGGGATATCAGGGGGAAAATTTGCGTCAAGAAAGGAAACGAGTCTTTGTAAAAAAATCTACGAATGTAATATTAGAAAAGTCCTCAGGGTCTATAAGAAGGTATACTGGAAACCCCGAATACACCAACAATTAAATGAACGGAAATTTTATGTTTTAAGAATTTTTGCCGTCTGATTCATTTCACAAACAAATATAAGTTTTCTTATTTAAATATTTCAATTACTAATACATCCTAGAAAAACGCTGCACCTATGTTACTAGTACTTGCCAAACCTGTATTACCAACACTTAAAAAAATTACATTTCCTGCACTCACTCCTTTACTTTCTTAATAGCAATAAAAGTACCTATGTGAAAGGCTTTTAACCCATTAAACTTTCTTCACCCAAAATGTTTACATTTATATAAACATTATGCCTAAGCGTGAGGAAGGTAACTTCTGCTTCAGCTCCAACTAAAACCTTGCACCCAATTCCGGGCACGTACCTACCGCTATGCCTAGGCAGTTCTTGCTTGAACAAAATCGTTCTAAAGTAACCTACTGAAGGAATACCTTCCACGATGACTGCATTTGGGAATCTCCTTGAAGATAACGTACGTCGTAAGCTGCTTCGTCTTAAGACACTAGTACATTTTCCGTTTCAATACACAGCTATTTTATTTGAATGGAAACCTATAGCGTCGATGAAGCCTTTTTCATGAATGGATGCAACAACATCGACTGTGCTCAGCAGTATAGCTGAGCGTGTTATAGTGGACACCGCCTCATAGCTACGCCACTTAGTTCTGTTAGAGAAAGCAACATTTCGCTCAACTTGTAGTTGAAGAAGTTAAGAAGAACC